>JAGGCT020001728.1:0-20000 GCA_017654935.2 Phymorhynchus buccinoides
CTTATTTTTATTGAATGAGATTGATAAAATCGTAATATTGAGGACCCGTCCTATTCGCCGAATCAACCACAACATTATTTAATATAACCAACTGTTGCAGTTACTTCTTCACAACGTGTACTAAGACGCTGCACAAAACGTTTGAAGCTTGCGTTTTTCCCACCCAGGTACCCTTTTTGGCTCACTCGTGTTAGCGAGGTTAGAATAGTAATGCTAAGCGAGTGAGCCTTGACAGGCTTTGCCCTTTGTAATGCAAAAGCGAGTGAGCCTTGAAGGCTTTTGCCTTTGTAATGCAAAGCGAGTGAGCCTTGAAGTCCTTGCCTCTTGAAATGCAAAGCGAGTGAGGCCATTGAAGGCTTTTGCCTTTGCTTGTCATCAAAAGCAGAAGTGCAACGCCTTGGAGGCTTTTGCCTTGTGTCATACAACCCGCACGCGAGCCTCGAGGCTTTGCCTTTGTCATGGCAAAAGGCGAGTGAGCCTTGAAGGCCTTTGTCTCTGTAATGCAAAGGCGAGTGAGCCTTCGAAGGCTTTTTGTTGCCTTTCTTGTTCTTTTTAATTCGTCTCCACTATTCGTTCGGAAAAAATAACAATGAACGTTGTTGTTGTTTTGTTGTTTTTCGATGTCCTAAGGTCATCCCCATAGCCTAGTGTTATGTAATAGCGTCTTTTTTCTACATATGGGCTTGGTCCTGCCTTGGGAGGCATGCAGGTGAGGGAATTATAGATTAAGGGCCTATAATAAATTTATGAGTTATTGATATATCTTAAATTTTTTATTGTGTCTAGCTTTTCAGAAGAGTTATAAAGATCATCATCTACCTGTCTTCTTATTCTTCTTCAATCATTATCAACAGTCATCATCATCATGCATCATCACTCCCTATCCCATCTCTCATCTTGCGTCATCATCTACCATCTTCTTCCCCCCTCTTCATACCTCATATTTCTTCTTTCTTATTTCTTCTTGCTCTCTCTTCATACATCCTCATCCTCATCTCTCTTCATCATTATCACTCATCATCACCATTTTATCATCATCAGCGTCATCTTCATCATGACCATCACCATCTCACCATCATCATCATCATCATCATCATCATCCTCATCCTCATCATCATTTTCTTCTTGCTTTTTCTTCTTCTCATTCCTCATCCTCGATCCTTCCTACTTTGCATCTCAATCATCATCATCACTACTTTCATGCATAGTCATCTTCATCATAATGCAGCCACATCATCACCATCAGCATCATCGATCTGACCATCATCATCTTCTGCAACTTCTCACCAATAATCTTCTCTTCATCCATTCACTTCTTCTTCTTCATCATAATCTTCTTTTTCTTCATCATCATCCTCCACATCTGCATCAGCATCATCACCACTATCAGAATATGTGTCATCATCATCATCATCATCATCATTACCCCATCATCATCATCACCCATCATCATCATCTTTCATCACCATCACCATTCATCATCATCTTTCTTCATCCTAATTCCTCCTCATCACTCAACATCATCATCATCAGTCCATCATCATCATCATGCTATCACCACTATCACCATGATCTATCTTCATCATCATCACCATCATCTCATCTTCTTCTTCATCATCATCATCATCTTCTTCTTCTATCATCATCATCTTCTTCATCATCATCTTCTTCTTCATCCTCTCTCCTCCTCATCAGCATCAGCATCATCACCAGTATCATCATGTTTTTTTTCATCATTATCATCATCATCATCATCATCATCATCTTTCTTCTTCATCACCATCTCTTCTTCTTCTTCCTCCTCCTCCTCATCATCTTCTTCATCCTCAATCCTCCTCAGCATCAGCATCATCACCAAGCACTATCATCATCGTCATCATCATCATCCTCATCAACTATCAGGGAACATAGCAACTATAATAATTTAGCTACAATACTCATGATGCTTCCCCTGTATGAGAAAGTAATACATTGACGGAGAGATGTGAACGAAACGTCCTTCTCACTGTGTGATAACTGAATTTCTGGAAGAAACGAGTGTGGACAGTGCAGAAATTGTAAATGGTTTCTCAAAGCTGCGCTGATAAAATGTCGAAACTAGGGTGTTACGATGTTATATCACCAGCTGCGCAGCATGCTTTCCTCCAGTTACCTTGTCCTTTGACCGATTACCTCCATTTTCGAATTTGGCCTAGATATCCTAAATACCTATTGCGCCCCCGCTTGTCAAAATATGAGCTTATTTCCCATGGCCCTCCGTTTTTCAAACGTTATCGTGTTAGCATACATACACAGCCAGCCAGGAATGAACATTGAACAAACCAACGTCACTGAAAACATTACCAGTTCGCTTCTCTCGTGGGCTGAGTCTCGTGGCTGATGATGAGTAAGAACACGCGTATTAAAGGCAATTTTTGTTGTTAGCAATCCTTAAGCGTTTCAAGAAACCCTAAGGAATTTGTATTTGGAAAATATCGTCTGAAAATATTAATGTCGTCGGAAGTACCTTACAAAAAACTATTATGACGATGGCACCTCCCCCCCCTCTTCACTTTCACCCCTTGTTCTTCTCTTTCGGTCTCTGTCACCTCCTTGCTCTCTCAGATGATCTCTCTCTCGTCTCTCTCTCTCTATCTCGTCGCTCTGTCCCTTCTCTCTCTCCTCTCTCTCTCCTTCTCTTCTCTCTCCCTCTCTAGTTCTCTTCCATTCCCTTCCCCTCTTTCTGATAAGAAACCTAGGGGCCTATCCTTTCCATTTCTTTCTTTGTTCTCTGGAAATAAGAGGGTTCATAATATGAGTAGGTACACCAAGAATTACTATCTTGTTTCTGTTTTGCCTTATGTTCATGTTCAGCTGATCGATCGTCTGCTGCTGCTGTTCATGCCAGTCAAGTACCAGCCGGACTACATCTACCTTCGCCACGTGCCCCTCTGGCGCGTGCACGTGTTCACCTTAATCCAGGTAACAGCACACGTACCTACTTAGCCCCCACCCCCACCCGCCACCTCTTGGTGCAGAAGGCTATTGCGGTTGTTGGTTGCTGTTTTTGTTTTGTTTTGTTTTTTCTGAAATGCATCTTGTATTTTCATCATACTTGTATGTCAAGATTACATCTTCTGTCTTCTTCGATCGCTCAGACAGTTTTCCTGTCAATTGTGAGCGCAGATGTTTCATGCTTCCGCTATGTGCCTAACTAATCTAAGAAATAGTTAGGCCCACCCAGCAAGTCCGACTTCGGCTGAAGGAAATGTTTTTTTGAAAGCCGCTCTTCGTCAAAAAAAGGCAGGAGAATGGACCGGTAAGGCAGAAAGATAGTAGATGACAGCAAGCAAAGGGAAAAGGCAGAGTCAAAGAGAGTGACAGATTAGAGGAAGTTACAAGCACAGTAACTTCCAGAAGGTAGGGGAACTATTTATACAAAAGACCCCCGGTATCCCCACGGGGGAGCCAGATGACATGAAAGGTTCAGCATACAGTGGAACCCCGCTTAATTAACGGGCACCTCAGCATCGCAGACACCTCAGATACCGGACAGTTTCACTCAGTACCTTCCCTTCTTATTCATTACTAAAAGAGTCTTTTTCAGTAGGGGAAGACGGGGTAAAAAAAAGCCCATGGGCGGGTAAGAAGCCCATGCCAATTATCTCATGAAATAAAGGAAAATGTCAGTCAAATTTGCCCATGAGACGAATGCTAAACATTAACACTCGTCTCATGGGCAAAATGTGACTGAAACATGGCGTGCACGAGCGATTGTCTAATCTAGGTTCAACGTTCGTTGGTTGAATTATCTAAAATGTTGACTGGACATTCATTGGGGAAAAACTATTCTCTTAAATGTTACGTGCACGTGTGCTTGTTTAGTTTGTTTGGGCTTTTTGTTGTTCTTTGGTTGGTGTTTTTTTTTTTTTTTCGATGGCCTGGAGTCAAAACGGACTATCTTTAGATAGTCCATTGACGTATTATTGAACCTATTACAAAAATTAATAACTTGTATCAAACAATGACTGCAGAAATATATAAAGGGAGTTTTATGCTTTTTATATTTCTACAATCTTTTTTATGCAAGTTATTAGTTTTCTTACTAAGTTCAATAATATGTCAATGAACTATCTAAAGACAGTCCGTTTTGACCCCAAGCCATCGTAATTTGATTGTTTTTGTTTTTGTTGGAGGGGGTGTTTTTTGTTAATATTTGGGTATTTGGTATATTATAGTCACATAGACTGTGAAGTTTAGGTTACTGCCACCCCCCAGGGGAGCGCGTTGCAGCTAGGGCAGCGCCCCGCCCCCTTTTTTCCTTTTTCTTTCAGGGGTGGGGGGTGGGAGGGATTTGTTGCTGTTGCTGACATTTTGTTTGTTTGTTTGTTTTTACATTTTCTCGTACAAATATTAGGTGTGCTGAGCAGACGACAAATAAACCCCCATTGCACCATTTACAGGTGCTGTGTCTGGCTGCCCTGTGGGTGGTCAAGTCCATCAAGTCCATCTCCATCGTCTTCCCGCTGCTGGTAAAAATCCAAAACACACTCTCTCTCTGTCTCTGTCTCTCTATCTCTCTACTATATCTATATAATATATATATCTCTCATCTCTCTCTCTCTCTCTCTCTCTCTCTCTCTCTCTCCTCTCTCTCTCTATCTCTCTCTCTCTCTCTGTCTCTCTGTCTCTCTCTCTCTCTCTCTCTTCTCTCTACTCATCTCTCTCTCTCTCTCTCTCTCTCTCTCTCTCCTCTCTCTCTCTCTCTCTGTCTCTGTCTTGTCTTCTCATCTTTCTCAGTCTCTCTATCTCTCCCCTTTTTTTCTCTGTCTCCCCCTCTCTCTTTCTATCTCTCTCTCTCTCTTCCTCTCCCCTCCCACTCTCTCTCTCTCCTCTCTCTCTCTCTCTCTATCTCTCACCGTCTCTGTTTTTCTATCTTTCTGTCCCTCTATCTCTTTCCCTTTTTTTCTCTGTCTCCCCCCCCCCCTCTCTCTCTCGCTCCCTCTCCCCCCCCCCGAACACCCCTCTCCTCTTTCTCTCCTCTCTCCTCTCTCTCCGTCTCTCTCTCTCTCTCCTCTCTCTCTCTCTCCGTCTCTGTTTTTTTCTATTTTTCTGTCCCTCTATCTCTATCCCTTTCCCTATTTTTTCTCTGCCCTCCCGCCCCCCCCCCCCCCCCCCCCCCCCCCTCCCTCTCTCGTATCTCTCTCTCTCTCTCTCCTCTCCAGTCTCTGTTTTTCTCTGTTTTGGTCATTTCTCTCTCTCTCTATCTCTTTCCCTCATTTTTTTTTTTCTCTGTCTCCCGCACCCTCCCCCCCCCCCTCTCTCTCCTCTCTCTCTCTCTCTCTCTCTCCGTCTCTGTTTTTCTATTTTTTCTGTCCCTCTATCTCTTTCCCTTTTTTTCTCTGTCTCTCCCCCCTCTCTCTCTCTCTCTCTCTCTCTCTCTCTCTCTCTCTCAGTCCCTCTCTCTCTCTCTCTCTCTCTCTCTCTCTCTCATCTCTCCTCTCTCTCTCTCTCTCTCTCTCTCTCTCTCTCTCTCTCTCTCTCCGTGTTTGTAGGTGTCCGTGTCTGTGTGTGTCTGTGTCGTGTGTCACTTTGTGTATGTGTATGCGTTTACATGTGTGTGTACGAAAGTATGCGCGTGTGTGTGTATGTGTGCGAGTTTGCATGCGCGCGCGCACGCGCGCGCGTGTGTGTGTGTGTATATGTGTGCGTGTGCGTGTGCGTGTGCGTGCGTGCGCGCGCGTGTAGTGAACATTCATGTGGTGTTTACGGATGTAGCCAGGAAGATCATTGAATGATCTCGTGTACATTGACAACCTGTATGTGTGTGTGTGTTTTCTCTCTCTCTCTCTCTCTCTCTCTCTCTCTCTCTCTCTCTCTCTCTCTCTCTCTCTCTCTCTCTCTCTCTCTCTCTCTCTCTCTCTCTCTCTCTCTCTCTCTCTGTCTGTGCTGTGTCTGTTTGTTTGTCGTTCCGTTTGTCTGTGTGTCTAAATCTCTGTGTTTGTTCCCACCCAGGTGGTGTTCACGGGAGTGGTGAGGAAGATCATCGAGTGCATCTTCACCGAGAAAGAACTCATGTACATCGACAACCTCCTGCCTTCACGCCGCAAGACCGACCACCACAAGAAGACCGACAATGAGGTAGGAACTATATAACCCGTGTGTAAGACCGACAATGAGGTAGGAACTATATAACCCGTGTGTAAGACCGACAATGAGGTATGAACTATATAACCCGTGTGTAAGACCGACAATGAGGTATGAACTATATAACCCGTGTGTAAGACCGACAATGAGGTATGAACTATATAACCCGTGTGTGTGTGTGTGCGTGTGTGTGTGTGTGTGTGTGTGTGTGAGTGAGTGTGTGGGGGTGGGGTGGGTGTGTGTGTGTGTGTGTGTGTGGGGGGGGTGTGTGTGTGTGCGTGCGTGCGTGCGTGCGTGCGTGTCTGTGTGTGCGTGCGTGTGGTGTGTGTGTGTGTGTGCTAGCGCGCGTGTGTGTGCCTGTGTGTGTGTGCGGGCATCTGTGTGTGTGTAGGGGAAGACGAGGTAAAAAGCGCATGGGCGGGTAAGAAGCCCACCCCAATTATCTCATGAAATAAAGAAAATTTCAGTCAAATTTGCCCATGAGACGAATGCTAGACATTAACGCTCGTCTCATGGGCAAAATGAGACTGAAATTTGCTTCATTTCATGAGATAATTGGGGTGGGCTTCTTACCCGCCCATGGTTTTTTTTTTTTTACCCCGTCTTCCCCTAGTAGGCCTAATCCTTGTGATGCAGCCATCTGGTTGGACACAATCGCACGCGCGCGTGAGGTTGTGTGTGTGTGTGTGTGCGTGCGTGTGCGTGACTGCGTTCGTGTGCGTGCGTGCGTGTGTGTGTATGTGTGTCAACTGTCACACACACAATTACTCTTGACACGGTTTCGGTATCATTTGTTTTTGTTTTTTAGTCATTTATTTTATACAATTGTATGGCTTCCACTTTCTGCATGAGCTAGAATAATGTTTTGAATGCAAATAAATCCTTCATTTATTCGTTTTCGATCACAACACGATGAAACGCGATCACCAGAACATTGTTCTTTTGCGTCGCCTTCGAGTTATCTCCAGAGTTATTGTTCTTTAAATATGTTGCTTCTTGTTTTTAGGGAGTCGTTATTGCTCTTAGCAGGGGTGGATCTGAGGGTGTTTCCAGGGTTTCCGGAACCCCACCCCCACCCTTTGCCCCAATCATGAACCTTATACAAGGGTTAAAAGTTTTTTTATAAAGGCTTAATTGTTGCTTTATTAACCCTTTCGCCGCCAACCAATTTTTAGCCAAAATTTTCCATTAAACTTACATGGATAAAAAAAAATTTGTGTCTGTAATATTGGGGATTCTTCTGTGATATATTTGAAATAAGGCCTATCCTTACCTCTCACAAAGTCAGAACCCAAGATCATTGGATAACAGACCCTCATTTTAAGACTTTTAATGACATGGGTGTTAAATCATTTGTGGTGCAAAAATGCGACATTGGCGGTGAAAGGGTTAATCCCTAAATTGCAACATTTCCCCGGGGCTTTGCCCCCTGGGCCCCCCACAAGGGCGTTACACCTTAACCCAGGACATATGCAGGTCCCTGGACTCCCCACGGAAACCCCTTCTTACGAATCATTTGGTCCGCCCCTGCTTAGGGAGTTCTCTATTGTTCTTAGGGAGTCGTTGTTGTTCTTAGAGAAAATGGAGTTTTACGTCCTCTTGGTCTGAATCAGACACATATGGGACATTTGTAAATACAAATATGGTTGGAACAGTACTGGAGGCAATGCCCGGAGGCAGTACGAAACCAGTAAAGTCCCGATTTTTTAAAATTAATACAGATAGCTGTAGCGGTGACCACGCCTCGGTTAAACCTCATCGGCTATGGCACCGCTACAAGTAGTATATCTACAGTCCTTAATTAATAAGTTGTTCTTAGGGAGTCGTTATTGTTCTTACGGAGTGGTTAATGTTCTTAGGGAGTCGTTAATGTTCTTAGGGAGTCGTTATTGCTGTTAGGGAGACGTTATTCTTAGGGAGTCGCTATTGTTCTCAGGGAGTCGTCATTGTTCTTTGTTAGTCGCTATTGATCTTAGGGACTCGTTATTGTTCTTAGGGAACTCGCAAAGAGATCATGTAGGCTAATAATAATACTAGGGGAAGACGGGGTAAAAAGCGCATGGGCGGGTAAGAAGCCCACCCCAATTATCTCATGAAATAAAGAAAATTTCAGTCAAATTTGCCCATGAGACGAATGCTAGACATTAACGCTCGTCTCATGGGCAAAATGAGACTGAAATTTGCTTCATTTCATGAGATAATTGGGGTGGGCTTCTTACCCGCCCATGCGCTTTTTACCCCGTCTTCCCCTACTAGGCGTGTGTCGGCATATTCATTTTGCCCCTCAGATAGATTTTCGTTTCTCTTTTCCCATCGGTGCTGCAGACCCCTGACGCCGGCAGCCTCCCGGGCAGCCCCGGCTCCACGGAGAACGGGAAGGCCTCCTTCTTCCTGCACGACGAGCAACACAACAACAGCAACGACACCACCCCCACCCGCACCAACAACAGCCAAGCCTTCGTCAACAACGGCTTCGACAACACCAAACTTTGAGCCCGCCAGCCAGCCAGTCTGATAGTCACTTAGAAGAAAAATCTGTTTAACGTCCTCCGGTCTGAAACAGACACATACGGGACATTAGTAGATATAAAGATGGTGGGAACGATCCTGGAGGCAATGCCCGGAGGCAGTGCAACACCAGGAAAGTACCGATTTTTTTTTACAATACAGATATTATTGTAAGATAATTACTTGAGTCTGGGGCATATTTAGGACTTAGGGGCCGGCTACACATACGTCAACTAAAATTGTACGACCTGTGCGATGCGATTCGATCACGTGGTCTCGAAGAACAAATTTTGATTCGCGCTTTCGAGACCATGTGATCGAATCGTATCGTACAGTCGTACGATATTAGTTGACGTGTCGCAGGCCCTTTAGACTGTGTTTCTCTTGGGCGTGATTATGAATGCTACTCTTGGGGCGTAATAAAGAATAAGACCCTGCTACTGTTGGGGCGTAATAAACAATAAGACCCTGCTACTCTTGGGGCGTAATAAACAATAAGACCCTGCTACTCTTGGGGCGTAATAAAGAATAAGACCCTGCTACTCTTGGGGCGTAATAAAGAATAAGACCCTGCTACTCTTGGGGCGTAATAAAGAATAAGACCCTGCTACTCTTGGGGCGTAATAAACAATAAGACCCTGCTACTCTTGGGGCGTAATAAAGAATAAGACCCTGCTACTGTTGGGGCGTAATAAAGAATAAGACCCTGCTACTGTTGGGGCGTAATAAACAATAAGACCCTGCTACTCTTGGGGCGTAATAAACAATAAGACCCTGCTACTCTTGGGGCGTAATAAACAATAAGACCCTGCTACTCTTGGGGCGTAATAAAGAAATAGACCCTGCTACTCTTGGGGCGTAATAAAGAATAAGACCCTGCTACTCTGGGGGCGTAATAAACAATAAGACCCTGCTACTCTTGGGGCGTAATAAACAATAAGACCCTGCTACTCTTGGGGCGTAATAAACAATAAGACCCTGCTACTCTTGGGGCGTAATAAAGAAATAGACCCTGCTACTGTTGGGGCGTAATAAAGAATAAGACCCTGCTACTGTTGGGGCGTAATAAAGAAATAGACCCTGCTACTCTTGGGGCGTAATAAAGAATAAGACCCTGCTACTGTTGGGGCGTAATAAAGAAATAGACCCTGCTACTCTTGGGGCGTAATAAAGAAATAGACCCTGCTACTCTTGGGGCGTAATAAAGAAATAGACCCTGCTACTGTTGGGGCGTAATAAAGAAATAGACCCTGCTACTGTTGGGGCGTAATAAAGAAATAGACCCTGCTACTCTTGGGGCGTAATAAAGAAATAGACTGCTACTCGTGGGGCGTAATAAACAATAAGACTTTGATACTCTGGGGCATAGGCCTAATGTTTTTGGGGGGTTTTCTACTTTGATAAAGACAAAGTATAGCAGCCGCGCAGCAGCATTTTCGGCTCCTGTGACCTTGACCTTTGACCCATTGACCTTCACGTTCGACCTTGGCCTAGATACCCCTACTACCTGTCCGCATGCACAATTTAAACATCCCCTGTGGCTTAAAAAGAACATGGCAGTTTATTCACGTTGAGATACAATTATCAGTTGATCAGAATTTTAGAAACTTCTTATTCTTTTTCCTCCAGAGGACAGCATTGCAATAAGAGATACAATTATCAGTCGATCAGAATTTTAGAAACTTCTTATTCTTTTTCCTCCAGAGGACAGCATTGCAATAAGAGATACAATTATCAGTCGATCAGAATTTTAGAAACTTCTTATTCTTTTTCCTCCAGAGGACAGCATTGCAATAAGAGATACAATTATCAGTCGATCAGAATTTTAGAAACTTCTTATTCTTTTTCCTCCAGAGGACAGCATTGCAATAATTATGTTGTGCTTTCCCTTCTCTCTTATTTTTTGGGGGAGAGAAAGGGGGGGGGGGGGCTATCATGCACTTTCGCCACGTCTAATATAAGGGGTGGGGTGGATAAAGTACAAATAATGCCAGAAAAGGATTTTCAACAGTTTTAAAGACCCACCAGATCACGTGTCAAAATCACGGGTTTCACGTGTTTTCCCTCTTTTAGCTGGTAAGAAATCTTGTTTTGCCCAGGTTTGATTCCCCATACAAATGCCCCCAAATTCAAAACGAAGTATCATTGTAAAGAGCAGCCTCAATTTTAAGTTGGGGGCATTTGTACGTGGGTCACAGCTACCCAGAAAAAAACAAGGGATTTAATCGTGGTGGGCCAGTGTGTCTTTAAAACCGATCCGTGTCAAAGCTATGGCCCACGATAGAAGCCGTGAAAATTATCGTTTTATATCTTGCGATTTATATTTTTGTGTATGATGTATTTTCACGTTTAGTGTGGGATGGTGATTGCACATTTCGGCTGGGTATTCTATTATATTGTTACCGTGAACACGATGTGATAATGTTATACGTTGGGGCCACGCAAATGGGTGTCAAATACAGTGTATGATAATATGTTGATGTATGGTGATCTTTGGGATTCAAGAACAATGCGTACAGTGTATTTTTCACGTAAAGTGGACACAGAGAGAGAGAGAGAGAGAGAGTGAGAGAGAGAGAGAGAGAGAGAGAGAGAGAGAGAGAGAGAGAGAGAGAGAGAGAGAGAGAGAGAGAGAGAATGTGTGTGTGTGTGCGTTCGTGCGTGCGTGCGTGTATGTCTGCGTGTCATTTGCCTGTAATAATGTTTGTACTGCTTGAGGATATTGATAATGTGCATGTATGAGAGAGCGCGACAGATGTAGCCGATGTACAGAGCAGACATTTGCATTTCGCAAAAACAAAGGTGAAGGACATAGGATATGCGTACACGCCAATAAGTTTTCTGGATGCAATTAGGGCCCAAAAATGATTCGTTCTGAATTTTCATGCCTGTTTCTGTACAGGCTTCTGAGAGAGAGAGAGAGAGAGAGAGAGAGAGAGAGAGAGAGAGAGAGAGAGAGAGAGAGAGAGAGAGAGAGAGAGAGAGAGAGAGAGAGAGAGAGAGAGGGGGGGGGAGAGAGGGGGGAGAGTACTTACACATTCTTAACAGTTGTTTTTTGTGTTTCAAGTTCTGTATCAACATCATGATACCGCCTTATTACACGTAAAACCAGTGCTTCCAGTATGTATGAACTGTTTCGAATTATCATGCCTTTCTTCATAATATGCAGAATTGCCTATACTATTATGTAGATATTGTGTTAAATTCTTTCGTTTTACAGATGGTGTCCCATTCCCCCATTCCCCAGTTTTAGCTACGCGTGGTATTTGCGAGTCAACTATTGTGTTTCTCCCCTTTTTCCCCCTACTTTACTTTTCCTCATCCAATTCTTCTATTTTCCTCTAACATTCCTCCCATTATATTACATCCCCTCCACTTCTATTATTCACTTTCTTCCTCGCGTCACTCGTTCACTTGAGGGCCTGCTACGCCACATACGATTGGCTGTCAATGCGATGCGATTGTGATGCGACGATGCGAGTCATGATTTTACGTGGAACTACTTAATTCCGTCTAAAGAATAATTGTACTAGAGTACTAACAGGTCTGCGCGTTGGGTTGGGTACGTGCGTAACCCCCCCCCCCCCCCCCCCCCCCTCCCTCCTCCCCCCTTAAATCGTAGAGATCGTAAAGAAATCACGTCATGCTTGCTACTAACAGGTCTGCGCGTTGGTTGGGTACGTGCGTAACCCCCCCCCCCCCCCCTCCCCCCTTAAATCGTAGAGATCGTAAAGAAATCACGTCATGCTTGCGCCATTGTTTGCGTCATTTTGAGGGGTGCGCAACCCCCCTTTGCTACTCTAGTACTTTCGCTCTATATACTCAGGTAGACCCAGTACACGAATTTCACGTGAATCGTGACTCGGATCGTCACAGTCGCATCGCATTGTCAGCGAATCGTATGTAGTGTAGCGGGCCCTTTATTTACCCTCAGAACTGCCTCTCATGTCAGTGCCTTTCGGCTTTCATTTTTACAAAAAATTGTGCGGATTTATTTTGTACTCCCGCGTGTATCGTTTGTGTTTAGACTCTACCTTTCTTTGTTATTTTATTGGTTGACATTGTTCTCTGCTGCTTGGTCATAGATCGGTGAAATACATGCTTTGTTTTAACCCTTTCGCCGCTAGCCATTTTTGAACCACAATTTTCCATTAAATTTACGAGGGTACAGAAAAGAATTCATCTGCAATCTTGGGGATTTATCTGCGACATGTTTAGAATAGGGCTCATCCTTACTGCCCCAAATTAAGAACATAAGGTCACTGGGTAACAGACCCTCATTTGATGCCTTTTAGTGACATGGGTGTTCAATCATTGTGGTGCCAAGAGGCGACAGTGGCGATGAAAGGGTTAATTTTGCTGAAACATAACGTGACAGATTCTTTCTTTGGGTTTTCCCCTATTTTCATGAGCAGAGTGGGATGGGAGTAGGTAAAGGGAACTATAAACAAACAAACAAACAAACAAACAAATGAGTAAATCTCGCTGAAGAACGACTTTTATATTTTTTGGTAAAAAAAAAGAAAAAGGTTCCTATTTTTTTCTGCCATGTGAAATATGTTTCCATTGTAGTAATTGTCTGTGGAAAAAATGCCATTTGATTAATAAACTTATTGTTTAGGTTACTTCCGTTTTGAGGATTTCAAAATGTAATGAAAATATTGATATGATTAAATTCTGCTTAACGTCCACCGGTCCGGAACAGACACATTAGTAGATATAAAGATGGTGGGAACGATCCTGGAGGCAATGCCCGGAGGCAGTGCAACACCAGGAAAGCCCCGAATAGTTTAAGAATACAGATGTGAATACCGAGTATCCAAATTGAGTTGATACGAGTTAGCTTGTTTTAAGGGGTGGTGAGTAAGTCCGATATAGGGGAAGACGGGGTAAAAAGCGCATGGGCGGGTAAGAAGCCCACCCCAATTATCTCATGAAATGAAGCAAATTTCAGTCTCATTTTGCCCATGAGACGAGCGTTAATGTCTAGCATTCGTCTCATGGGCAAATTTGACTGAAATTTTCTTTATTTCATGAGATAATTGGGGTGGGCTTCTTACCCGCCCATGCGCTTTTTACCCCGTCTTCCCCTATTTACTTATTTCATAAGATAATGCCTACATACAGTTCGTGTACAGTTACTTACATGGTTTTAATTACATCTTTTTGTCTATAACTTTTTTCTTCAATTTTTTGGGGTCTGCAAATATAAGCAGCACAAAATTCGTTGGGAAAACGTTATAGTTTTAAGATTGTCTTCTGTTCTGCTACCTGGTTTAAGTATTTTAATTTTAATTTTCACCTTTTGGGTGTTTGTTTTTTACATGATTAATTCTTGAACTGCCATTACCCCACTATCAACCCCTATTACCCACCCTCACCTCATAAACATTGTCAATGTTACGCCAGTAGACTGTTTCACATTTACAGCTCCGTTTCCCCTATCGTAACTCGATAGAAGAGTTTGATTGGTATTTGTTTTCGTTGGTTTGATTCTACTTTGAATCTTCATGATCTTTTTTTACAGTTTCATTCTTATGAGTTTGAACGGTTCGCATGTATCTGAAATTGTAATAGTATGTGGTTTCTGTACATAAGTTGAGGTAAATCCACCTATCTGTGTATCGGTTGATTCTGTTGGAGGGGTGGGGTTGGGGGGGGTGGGGGTGCTGTCTACCATATTGTACATATCTGGGAGAAATGGTTTGTCACTTTAGTAATCCAGCACTTGTAGATTTGGAATTATTTTTGTAACGTTCTATATTGTACTCAAGCGTCATGAAGCAATTACTGCCTGAAAAGGAAGGAGTCCACGATGCATCCTACGTACGGATCCAAATCCAGGGCCTGTATTCACGTTGAGATAGCATGAGACTTAGCATGATGCTAACTTAGAAGCTCTTCCAATGTCCTATAAGGATTTAGTAGGACTTTTGGAAGAGCTTCTAAGTTAGCATGATGCTAAGTCTCATGCTATCTCAATGTGAATACAGGCCCTGGTCAACAACAAAACATGATTCGATTGATGTTATTTAGGGGCGGATCTGAGGGGGGGGGGTCCGGAAACCCCCCTTTACCCCAGGCATACAAGGATAAACGGTAAGAAATGGCTCTATTTTTGCTTTAATAATCCCTAAATTGCAGTTTTCCAGAGGCTTCGCCCCGCTGGGCCACAACCTTAACCCAGGACCAATCCAGCTCCCTGGACTCCCCACAGACCCCCCCCCCCCTCCCTCTTACGAATCATTAGGTCCGCCCCTGTTGTTCATTACTTCCCACTCACAGCCTTATTTTTTAATCATAGCTTCGGAGATTCAGAAAAGAAATGGACGATATAAAACAAATAATGGGTCGTTGTTTTAACATCTCTTCACTGACAGTGAAATATCACAAGATAAAAATAGTTTATTGAAGTATGGGGGCCTGTGTTCCTAACTGTACAATTTACCATCGCTTCAAACTAAATTATAAAATACATCTTTTTTTTCGTGTTTATGTCTTGATCAACAATGCAATAGATGGGGACCAAATTAAGTACTGTTGCCAGTTTTGTTGTTATTGATGTTGTTTTTCTTCCCTTTGTGGGCAAGAACGCAGAACATGTGTGCTCGTGTTATAACGTTAACCAGCGTAGTGGTCTTGTCGTGTTGGATAAGGAAAGATAATGACTCTCTCTCTCTCTCTCTCTCTCTCTCCTCCTCTCTCTCTCTCTCTCTCTATCTCTCTCTCTCTCTCTCTCTCTCTCTCTCTCTCTCTCTCTCTCTCCTCTCTCTCTCTCTCTCTCTCTCTTCTCTCTCTCTCTCTCTCTCTCTCTCTCTCTCTCTCTCTCTCTCTCTCTCTCTCTATCTGCTGTTATTGCTTATTCTACCCCCTCTATAAATAAAATTAATTCAATTCAATTCTCTCTCTTTCTCTTTCTCTCTCTCTCTCTCTCTCTCTCTCTCTCTCTCTCTCTCTCTCTCTCTCTCTCTCTCTCTCTCTCTCTCTCTCTCTCTCTCTCTCTCCTCTCTCTCTCTCTCTCTCTCTCTCACGGATATCGTGATGATGTCACAGATCCGACACCTTAATTTTGCTTAACGTTTTGCACGTGCAAACATGACACAAACTACCAGCGCTTGTCAATCTTCAGCGTTCCCTGGCTCAACCCTCATACTTTAAAATGAGGCGAATAACAACTACACACACGCACACGGCACACACATGCACACACGCGCACGCGCGTACACACACACACACACACACACACACACACACACACACACACACACACCACACACACACTCTACAAGTATACCACCCAAAAAGGTGGTCACCTGGCGTTCTTCTGTAGTCGTTACAACGCTTTAAATTCAACTACGAATACAAGGTCAGGACGGCGCGGATGCCTTCCTCTCATGGTGACACACTACCACACAAAATTTGAAGCGATTCGGTCAAGCGGTTCGGGAGATATCCTTATGACAGATAGAAGAAAAGAAAAGGAAAAAAAAGAAGAAACAAACTCTAACGAAAACATACTCCTTTGCGATCTACGATCGGCAAAGGACAATCAGTAAATGGTCAAATATAAACTACCTATGCATGCTTGTTGTGCAGTGTGTTCTGCGTAGTTCTTATTCTCGCACATTAGCAGTAGTAAAATGACAATCCAAAATTATAATGTTGTCTCAGGGAACGCTTGATTTATTCAGAAGAGTGTGTTTTCTCTAAATTGGATCCTTTTTTAAAATTTAAAAATGGAGACCTGTAGCTATTCATTAGAATAAACTATACAGATGCACGCCAATCCATGCCTTATTCTTTGTCTTTTTCTTCTTTTAATGCGACAGCAATTTTCTTAAAATCTGAAGGGCCTGCTACACGTCAACTAATATCGTACGACTGTACGATGCGATTCGATCACGTGGTCTCGATGTGCGAATCAAATTTGTTCTTCGAGACCACGTGATCGAATCGCATCGTACAGTCGTACGATATTAGTGAACGTGTAGCTGGCCCTTTATTTTACTGCGAACTGTGATTTTGTCAGAATTGTGTAGTTTGATGTTTTGCATGATTACTAATGGACATTCCTCAATATGTTGCTTTTTTTTTTATGTGGGCTTGTTTTTTAAAGCAAGATGTCTTTCAAAGCAGGAGTGAGGTTTCTTTCTCTCGAGTAAAAAAAAAAGAGAGCATTATTTAAAACAATATATTTTTTTCTAACAAGAAGCATCCATGTCCATGTGTGGCTGGGTAAGGGGGGGGGGGCATGTACGCTCGTGCAGGCATGCTGGTATGTGTATTGCGTATTATACCTATATAATAGTTTATTTACATCAAAAGAAATAGAAGTTTATTTTTTAGTCACAGATATTGTCTGCTATTGTCTTGCATTTCCTGTTCAGAAACTGGCGTGTCCTCGTAAGTAGTTTACAATATAGGTCTACTTAGGCCTGTATATGTGACCCAGCACCTCGAAAGGGACATTAAGTGTCGAACTGACCTTTCTGAGAAAATTATACATTTGCAAACTCCAGACAATTCTCTTTATAATGATATAAGAGCCATCGTTGTATCTTTTTCCATGCCAGAGTTAGGGTGAGTGTTGGCCATTTTGAGAAAACATAGTCTAGTCTAGCCTAGCTGAAGAAAATGCATTTACATACTCGTTTTAAAACACTTATAAGACCATTTAGAGACCATATTACACATTATCCTTTATAAATATGAAAGATAAGGTGTTAGAGAACACAAAAATACTCATAACTCAAAATTGACAAACATTGATATTGTTGACTTTGCAAGCCTGTTGTGAGAAACTAGCTCAGCGACTTAATGGCCTTTTCGTGGTGCTGGGTTACATATACGATGCCAAATCCCGATTTAAGCCCTGTAGCTTACATCAACGTACAGATTGAAATAAAAATAATAATAATAATAAAGAATTACAATGACGACGGCGATGGCGATGATGAGGACAATTTAAAGGAAAGACCTAGCATACATCAGCCCAGAAATGGAATTACTGTATTCACTGTACCTAAAGCACAAATACGTAGGTCCTGGGACATTTTTGCAAATACATGTTTCCATTTTTGTGAACGAAAATAATACAATCCAGGCTGAGAATTAATATGAGCAGGTCTTTGGGTAGTAGGCCTATAGATTAGTGAGAATCATAGGCCTATGCTTCGTGTGTGCCTTTACTATGAATTTGGAGGGGAAAATGTCCAAAGTTGAAAGATAATGCATATGTGTCTATGTGCATTGTGCTTCCTTGTTTGTTTCTTTCTTTCTTTGTTTGTTTGTTTTCAAATAAGAGTCCACAATGGCTCCAAATGTAGCCTAAGGCCGGGCTCACATTAGACGCGTATATAAGTTCCGTACCGAAAAACCCTAAATAAGTGGAAGAAAGAAGGATAAAAGTTGACGCACTATAGGGAAATTTCGGGCACGTGCGCAAATCTTGTCCCTTCTTTGTTTCACTTATTTATGGATTGCGCACGGGTTTCCGCATGGAATATCCGCTTATGTGTGTACACGGCCTTAGGGCCTATATGGTTTGCGTCCTATGAACTGTGTTCCAGTATGTGTCGACTTGTCTGTACAATCATCTTTATACTGCTGAAACCGCTGGAGGGCTGGGATTAAGATTGTATGGATTGATAAAGTGTCTTTATTTTGTTACGCATTACATCACTTTCGCGCAGAAGTAGATCTATATGTTATAAACTATATTATCATGTATGTTAATTGTCTTATTCCTTAGTTTCAGAGTAGGCCTAGTTCTTACATTATGGAGTCTTTAAGGGCCAGCCACACGGTCAGCTAAAATCGCACGACTGTACAATACGATTCGATCACGTGATCTCGAAACGCGAATCACCTTTGTTCTTGGAGACCACGTGATCGAATCGTGTGGCTGCCGTCAAGCGCCTAACTAACAATGTCAATAGTTGCCGATAAACGGCAGGTGGACATTAGGGGAAGACGGGGTAAAAAGCGCATGGGCGGGTAAGAAGCCCACCCCAATTATCTCATGAAAGGAAGCAAATTTCAGTTTCATTTTGCCCATGAGACGAGCGTTAATGTCTAGCATTCGTCTCATGGGCAAATTTGACTGAAATGTTCTTTATTTCATGAGATATTTGGGGTGGGCTTCTTACCCGCCCATGCGCTTTTTACCCTGTCTTCCCCTATACTGGAAGAAGAAGAAGAAAATAGTTAGGCCCAGCATGTCTGTCTTCGGCTAGAGAAATCCCTTGTAAGTTTCTTGTTCTCGAAAACAAAACGCAAGGGGAATGGACCAGTAAGTAAAGGCAGAACGATAGTAGATGACAGCAAGCAAAGGGGAAAAGGCAGAGTCAAAGAGAGTGACAGATTAGGGGAAATTACAAGCACAGAACTTCCACAATGCTGCTCAAAATTTGCTAAGGATATTATCTTAAGCATACAAAATTATCAAAAATGAACATAAAACCATTACTTTTTTTTTCTTGTTCAGTTTAATTAACATGTCGTCTTCACATTTTGATAGAAAACAAGGTCTGAGAATGATTTTATTGGCTTACCTCAAGGAACGTTTGTGATACCCCTTCAAAATGCATAAAGCAACCGAATGGAGCGAATTTTTAATTTTCATATTATGTTTTTGTTTTTTTTGTGGCAAAACAAGTTTGAGTGAGCTTGTGTCCACGGACGATTGCACTTTCCGGCCATATGATTTGTATTGCTTACAATTACACCACCTTTTCAAATGAAAATACACTGCTATGCCCTTTCACCCGCAGGACATTGTTGGCGAGATGGCTACATTTACTTCACTCACCACTCTCTTCGCTTTTTAAGAAGAAAAAATCTGTTTAACGTCCTCCGGTCTGAAACAGACACATATGGGACATGTCACATTAGTAGATATAAAGATGGTGGGAACGATCCTGGAGGCAATGCCCGGAGGCAGTGCAACACCAGGAAAGTCCCGACTTTTTAGCAATACGTGTTTGCTTTTAATTTTTTTCCAGAACATTTAATATAGATAAGAGGAACTCTTTTACTTTGGCTGGTCTGTGATTTGTAGCGTTATTAACTGAACTGTAAATACAACTGTTTGTGTTTTGTTAATTAATGTATATATATATATATATATATATATATATATATATATATATATATATATATATATATATATATATATATATATATATATATATTTATATATATTCTACATACATATATACTGGCAAAGTTTTTGATTTAGTTTTTTGTCCTGATTTTCTTCTTTCTTGATATTGTTTTTTGTCCTAATTTTCTTCTTTCTTTTTCTTTCTTTTTGCTTTGTATTCTGTGTATTGAACAAGCTTAACTGACCATGAACATTATGCATT
>JAGGCT020001728.1:22500-37041 GCA_017654935.2 Phymorhynchus buccinoides
TAGCAAAAGTCTTGATAATTTTTGGGGGAGCGACTCCATTTACCACACTAAACATGCAGAGGCATTTGTTGAAGAGAAGTCTGTCTTTTAGTGGCAAAATGTTTAATTTATTGTAATCATTAGCTGTTAGAGTGCTGGATTGTGTGTGTGCGCGCGCGTGTATGTGGGGAGGGTGGAGGGGGTGGGGGGATATGCGAAACGTATTTTGCGTTTTCTTCTTGCAACAAAAATAGTCTTAGCAGACAACATTCTGAATAGAAGGGAGATCACTCCTACTGATTGAAATTTATAATGCAAAATAATGTCTGCCGTCAGCTTAATCCAGCGACGCAGATTTCGCAGACTTTTGTCTTTGATTGTGCTTTAAAAGGTATTATGCGGATGGGTAACCTTTGAGAATTTTCAGGCTATGTTTGGATATAGTTTATGCTATGTTTTACAAGGCTTATTCAAGCAATGCAAATGGTAATCTGCACTGAGACGGGAGAGGATTAGCCCGAAATTGACGAATGCTAGACAGATCGATTTTGTGGTGAAATTGAAAATGAATGAATAGAGGTCCACATAATGAATGAATGAATGAACAAACAAACATAAAAATCAAATTGTTGATTGTGGGCACCAGAAGAAGAAGAAGAAGAAGAAATAAAAACAGAATGAAAAGGGAAAGTTAGTTTGTTTACACTGTAAATTACAGTAATCTTTAATATTTTGCAGGCCTGGAGACCTCTTAACATGAAGATGGGGCGTTTCCAGAGCTGCAAATCTGTGTTGGAACGAAACCTGCGTAGAGCTTTTTATGACGGGGTGCTTGAACTGTATGAAAGCCATGGTAGCTCCGACACAGTGACCGCCGTCACCTTAGAAGGCACTCTGACCCTGACCATCAACAAAGTGGAAACGCTCTTCATCCGACTCAGTGAGGTGGCTCAACGAGCACAAGAACTCTCTTTGGAGAAGGAAGACCCGTGCCATGTTAATAGCCAGGAGCAACACCATTCCAGTGTGCTGGAGAAGGAAGCAGAGTTTTCTGCAAAGAAAAGAAAGCAGGAACCAGACGATGAAAAAGATGACGACAAGAAAACGGGCGTTATTAAAAAACTGAAAACCGAAAACACAGCGCAGGAAACAAAAACAGAAACCGGTCCCGAACATGAGCATTCAGTAAAAGCTGAAAAAGAGCCGGAACTTCCCCAGCAAAGCGGTGAAAATAAATGTGCAGAAAGTCCGAGTAAACCCTTGTTGAAGCACTCAACAGAGAGCCCAGAAAGCTGCAGCAGTGTTATCCACATTATTAAGAAAGAACCAGAGGAAGCGCCCCCAGTAGAGTACGTGTCAGAGGAGGCTTTCCCTGGACCATCTTCTTCTGTTAGCAGCAGCAGCAAGGCAGCGCTACCAGAGCCTGAGGAGTCTGCTGACATCCCTGTAAACAGCAGAAGTCCTTTGGTGGATTTTCCCAAAGGAATTGACTTCTCGTCTCATGTGGAGGTGAAAGCAGGTAAGATTAGATGAAGGGTTCGCAATTATTTCAAGACACTCAGTTTTATTGCCCTTAACAGGAATTGTTTGGAAGTAATTAATGGGAGTAATTTCATGGTGTGTGGGAATGATCTTGACTAATTCAATTGGTCAAACAGGGGAAGTTACTCTACCATCAGGTAGATCCCTCGCCTCATATGTTTGAGGGGACACACAGCATGTAGAACGCAGTGCATCATTCTGAAGTTGATGTCATTTATATTTTACGTCACAGTTTGCAAGTTCTATCACTTTGTAGCAACTGGCCACCCCTTATTTGTCTAAAACAAATGTTTGCAAGTCGCTGACTGGCATCCTGCGGTTTCAAGCTTTGACGCCATGCTGCCATGGTTGCTATGGTTTTGACCGAGTAAGTTGAGGTAATCAACTCAAATTTTCACAAAGCGGTCTCCCCTAGGATACACAACATTTTACAAAAAATTCAGATTTTGTTATTATAGTTGTTTTTTACTGTATTATCAGTCACTTTATAAGGCGCAGTCTAGAGAAAAAAAGTATCGCCTTCTAAATTTAAACGCTGCATAAATAGAAAGACAAGCTAGCTACAGATTTGCTTTTTTTTGTGCATGCAAATTAAATCCATTTTGACAATAGCCAATGAAGCCGGAAAAAAACATTTTAACTATTTCATACAGTATGTGGCAAATTAACTATCCAGTTGTGATACTCTCCTATTACGCCCCCCCCCCCCCCCCCCCCCCCCCCCCCCCCCCCCCCCCCCCCCCCCCCCCCCCCCTCTCTTTTTTTCCACTTGCATAGAACCACAAGTGGTGTCCATCGTAATAGAAGATGATGGAGATTCAGAGGAAGAAGCGGAAGACCTGAGTGGGGCCAGCTGCAGGAGCAGCAGTGTCACCAGCACAGTGCAGCAAGCGTCCCCGGTCCACACCCTGTGGTACAGGAGGCCTCCAGCGTCCGGCTCACGTCGCGCCTCAGCCAGGGAACACAGCCTGGGGAGACATGTTCCCAGCCCAGAGAGGATTGTAAGTTCAGTGGAACCTCCCTGTTAACTCACTCGGCACTGGCCGGTTGCTTCCCCTTACAACCGTTTAGGATGGGCCATTCGACTTGTAGTAGTAGTAGTAGTAGTAGTAGTAGTAGTAGTAGTAGTAGTAGTAGTAGTAGTAGTAGAGGGACTGGCTTCTGCCTAAGCCTCACAGCTTATAATATGTCCCATCCAGAATGTTTTCTCTAATAAGGTTGCATTTGCATTCGAAAAACAATCAAACTATGATTGCAATATCAATCATCATAATTATAAAACATTTCACTAAAATTTTCATTTTTGTCAGGTAGATTTTTGAAGGCGTTAGTAGATGGTGCATTTTTTAGTTCAGGTGGCAGTGAGTTCCAGGAGTTAGCAACTCTGTTACTAAAACAATGCTTTCGTTTGTTAGTGTTATACCGTTGAACTTGTACTTTCCCCTCTTGGTTTCTAGTTGTGTCAACTTGGTTCGAAAACCCATCACCACAAAAAAGTTATGAAAAGTTATGGACTGATATTTTCAGATAAGACTACTAACACCATGCACTAAACGATCGTAAAATATCAGATTCCACACCTTCGTCGTTTGTCTCCTATTGATGAAAACAGCTAACACATAGAAAGAAGGAAAATTTCACATTCCGATCTTTGACCCCCCTCTACAACCAAACCTGAATGGGAAGTCTGCAATGATTGGTTGATTTCAAGAGAGGCAAGGTCAAAGCAAACTGAAAAAAGGTTATGACTTTGCACCGGAAAGCTGGTTACACGCCAGAAATCAAAACCTCTTGAAAACTCTTATGATCCGGGCCATTCGTCCTAAACGGTTGTGCGAGCCATGAGCCGAATTCGGCTCATTCGTCCCGAGTGAGTTAACCCTTTCACCGCCAATGTCGTATTTTAGTACCAAAGTGATTTAAACCTATGTCACTAAAAGGCATCAAATCAGGGCCTGTTATCCGAAGACCCTATTTTCTTCATTTTGGGAGGTTAGGATAGGCCTAATGTTATGCATGTTTTAAAGGAATTCTCAATGTTGCGGTTAAATGTTTTTCTCTACCCAGTTAGGTTTAAAGGTATTTTTTGGTTGAAAACGGCTGGCAGCGAAAGGGTTTATGACCTTTAAAAAATCAGTCCCCAAAAAAACCCAATAGGGAGGTAGATACCCAGCAGTCTGGATATGAAGGGGGAAATTGGTGAAATATTTGTGGGTCACATCTTAGAGGGAGTCTTAATGGGGAAGTTCCACTGTAGTTTACTGCAAAGGAGTGTAATGAGGCTTTATACTACTCCCTGCCGACACAAAAAGGCGACAATTTTAGGCCCGAAGTGCCGATGCCCCTGGTGATGAGTCAGGAGCAGATATTTTTCTGTGGCTATTGGCCTCTGCAACTAGGGTTATTAACGCCCTTGACAGTGAGAGTGAATCTCTTGTTGGTCAGTGCTGACAAGGGCATTCACTCTTGCGAGAGGCAGCCATTTAGTGGCCTCAAATAGGGTTATTGGCGAACGTTATGCCCTTGCTTGGTCAGTGCTGAACCATCTTCCCCCACCCACCAAGGGCATTCACTCTTGCAAAAGGTGTTCTTTGCAGTAGCCAATATACTACTAGTTCCTGACAAGCAAGGGCGATAATCTTAAGTAGGTGGCGTTCGCATCTCAGGGCACGAGACAGGGGCAGAGAATGTTCGGTATAAAGCCTCATTATAGGCGTGCAACAGCATGTTGTCAGATCCCGTAGGCATAGGGCATTTGTCCTGACACTGACGGGGGTGAACGCAATAGTACATTTACAGTTTTACATGTCTATTTCCCTGTGCCGTAGGATATTGTTTTAGTCAGTTTGCTGCAAAAGATATAGATTATGGAAAAGATATATAGATTATTTGAATGAAATTATTTCTTAAGAAACCTGAATTACATGTAGATCTATATAATTATTTAACTTTTCTCCCCGTTAGAAAAAGAATGTATAACTGTGTTAATGTAAGCAACACTGAAAAAGGATTGTGTAGATTGAAAATCTGTGTCTGTTTGAAGAAGTTGATGAGTCTTTATTAACTTTTAAGTGGTTTTTTTAATTGAACATGGGGTTTTTAATTTTACAAATTTAGCCAAATACGCACATGCTCACACAGAATAAAGTGATAATTTTGTACTTTATTAAGTTCTTGCTTTCTGTTTATTTTCCTTTTAGCATTAGCCAGGAGATCTCTGTTAATCAAAGTGATCGCCATTGTGTCAGCAGGATACAACGGACCCCCATCCAGTTCCG
The DNA here is from genome assembly GCA_017654935.2 of Phymorhynchus buccinoides. NCBI lineage: Eukaryota > Metazoa > Mollusca > Gastropoda > Neogastropoda > Raphitomidae > Phymorhynchus > Phymorhynchus buccinoides. Next base: position 27,300 of record JAGGCT020001728.1, read on the forward strand.
GTGGTGCTGGAGCGCAGCGACTGCCCTGTGTGCGGGGAGGTGCTGCACACGCGCAGAGACCTGGGCCAGCATCTGCACAGCCACCGGCGCGCCCTGCAGGCTTCCTGCTCCGTTTGTCGCCTCAACACGCTGACCCTGGATGCCCTGCTGCTCCACCTCAGCGCCGTCCACAGCCCCCGCCTGATGCCCGCGCTGCCCCCCACCCTGACGCCTAGCTCCCTGGCACTGATGCCCGCCCTGCCCTTCGCCCCCTCGCCCATGTCCGCCATCGCCTCTCTGGTGTCCATGGCGGCCTGCCAGGCAGGGCCCAGCTCCGCCGCCGCTTTCCTGGCCGGAGGGATGGTGGGGGGCATGTCCAGTCTGCTGGAACAGATCGTGACGTACCGGGGTCTGCTGCCGTGTCCCCTGTGCCAGCTGCTGTGCTCCTCCAGACAACACCTGGCCACCCACATGGCTCTGACGCACGGAGCGGGGTCAGCCATGTTTGGGGGGCAGATGGGGGTGGGGGAGGAGGAGGCGGGAGAGGAGATGAAGACAGAGGGCAGCTCTGACGGGGAGGGGTCGGGCAACTTCTCGTGCTTCGACTGCAGCCTGGTGTTCAGCTCCCAGGCGGTGTTCACCCAGCACTGCCTGCTGCAGCACAACTCCACCTCGGTGGTGAGCCAGGGGTCGTGCTCCGTGTGCCACCGCGCCTTCCACACGTGGAAGTCCCTGCACGCCCACTACGTGGCCGCCCACAGCATCACCACCTTCTGCGAGCGCTGCAAAATGGGCTTCCTGACCACCGCGGAGCTCAAGATCCACTTTGACTCGGTGCACAGCTCCGACACGCGCGACCTGGCCTTCATCTGCGACATCTGCAACAAGGGCTTCTACTCCCAGTCCCAGTGCAGCGCCCACAAACGCAGCCACATCTCCGAGAAGAGCTTCTCCTGCCAGGTGTGCGGCAGCGCCTTCTTCAAGAGGGGGGACCTGTCCAAGCACTTCCGCACGGTGCACGCGCCCAACAGAGTGTTCGCGTGTCGGTTTTGCGGGAAGCGCGGCACGCGCATGGACAACATGCGCAGCCACGTCAAATCGCACGGCAAGCACATGACGAGGGACGAGGTTCTGTCGTTTATTGAAGAAGTCAGTCCTAACTAGGCCCCTGGAAGGGTGCTGGCACAAATGCGTCTTGTTGTGCTTAGTTGTGAAATTCATGATTTGAAGCCAAAAAGCAGACAAAGAAAAACTAAAAATTATGCTAGCTCAGTAGCTGCCATGCCATAAACTACAGCTATTAGCCAGGAGATCTCTGTTTCGCGTGTCGGTTTTGCGGGAAACGGGGCACGCGCATGAGCAACATGCGCAGCCACGTCAAATCGCACGGCAAGCACATGACGACGTTCTGTCGTTTATTAAATAAGTCAGTCCTAACTAGGCCTCTGGAAGGGTGCTGGCACAAATGCGTCTTGTTGCGCCTAGTTGTGAAATTCATGATCTGAAGCCAAAAAGCAGACAAAGGAAAACTAAACATGATGCTAGTTCAGTAGCTGCCATGCCATAAGCTACAGCTATTCATGTCAAACACACGATTTTGTAAACAATAGTCACAGATTTGAAAAGACACACTTGTAGTGCAAGTTGCATATCTTTGCTTTCAGTGTAAGCACAATGGTTTTCCCTAATTCTGAGTGAGAAAAACCTCTACCCATAATCATAGATGCAGGATGCTGTACAATTTGTGCTATTTTCAAATGCTATCATGACCAGGCATCAGAATTGTCCGCGGATCCGCGGATTGGGATGCCCCAGACCGCGGTGGCAAGTGTGGTTTTTAGTTTATGAGACAGCGCAATCTTATTCTCAAATGGTACAGTATTCTTAATTACCCTTTCAACGCCAGCCATTTTTCAGCTAAAAATTTCCATTAAAATTACCTGGGTAGAGAAAAGATTCTGTCTGCAATATTGGGGATTCGTCTGTGATATGCATAAAATAGGGCATATCTTTACCTCCTATAAGTAAGAAAATAAGGTCATAGGATACCAGACCCACATTTGATGCCTTTCAGTGACATGGGTGTTACATCATTGTGGTGCCAAGAGGCGACAGTGGCGATGAAAGGGTTAAATGGTTTGTTTTCATATTGCGCCTTCGGAAACAAAATAATCGTGGCCATGTTGTTTGTTCTAGACTTTTACTTTCACGGTTTCAGAGTTTTTTGAGGAAGTGATTGTAATTTGGTCGATTTAGAGGATAAGATTGCCGGAGACTACGATGATGTGAAAACTTTTAACTTTTCCACGAGAAATCGGGTGGCGAATGATCGCAATGATGTCGACTAGAGTTTTGCGGGGGTCGAGTTATGGCGAGTGTTGTTCTGAGTCCGCTCGTGTAGAACATCTTCTTTCACAAAACAACCGCCATCATCTTGTTGATGGTTCTGTTCTGGTTGAAACTGGGGGACTCCAGTTTAGTGGCTATCCATTTCGTGCAAGTATAGATACTTTTCTTGACGAGCAAAGTATTTTGTGATTATACTTTGGGGAGGAGGGGTGTGTATGCGTGCGTGTGTGTAAAAACTTTAGTTTCACTTTAATATTGCAATTTTCCCATAAACTAGACCTACAAATGATGGCACAACCATACTTTGCAGACTTTCCAGGGACTGCTTTTTATTAAATAGAAAGCACTGATCCAGTGTAAACTGATGCTCTTAGTCAAAAACTTTCAAGTAGATTTTTTGTAACTTTCTCAGAAACTAAGTAAAAATGGTAGCACAAGTAAACTTTGTATGATGTTCTTAATACCATCAAGACCTTTCCAGTGAGTGCTTTTTATGAACTAGAAAGCACTGATGTAGTGCAAACCGGTGCTCTTTATAAAAAAAAAAAAACCTCACACTCACAAATTTAACATTGTAAATTTCTCAGAAAACACATATAGCAGCACAGCAAAAATTTGTATGATCATAATTTCAAGATATAATTTGCAGTGACTGGCTTGTATGAACAAGAAAACACTAATACAGTGCAAAAATGTCATGTTTTTGTGATGTAAAAATGTTTAATTTTAAGAGCATTGCCCCCCCCCCCCCCCCCCCTCCCTACCCCTGTACTCCACCAGGGCCTGGGCAGCCCCTGGACCCCTGCCCCCTTCAGAGGATTGGACTCTGGAGCATTCTGATGCCTACATGACACATAAAATGATTGTATGGAAATATACATCTTTTACGTTTATTGCCACACTTAATTAAAGAAAGGATGGAAGATCACGATTTAAAAAACTTTTTTTCTTAAATTTTCTTTTTCGGGAGGGCATGAATGAGGCATATATTTATTTGGAAGCATGCCTGTATCAAACATTGCACACGAAAAATAATGATGGAATATAAATGATTTGATTTAGAAACCTGCCTGCTTCTATTATTAGTTCTAATTTTTCCCCAAATGTGGCATAAGATTGTTCTTGTTAATGTTGCTGGAAGACCTATCAAAGTGAAGTGTTGTTCCCGAAAGTATAACATCGTAGAAAGATGTACTTCCATAGTACCTGTTAACCTCTGTTTATTTGTTGTGTATGGTTGGTCTTTCCTTGCCCCTCTGGTTTTTTCCTACTTTTGTTTTGGGGTGGGGGGACCCAAGCTTACAGAGCTTTGTTTTAACCCTTTCGCCGCCAACGTCGCATTTTTGCACCACAATGATTTAACACCAATGTCATTAAAAACCTTGAATTCAGGGTCTGTTATCCAATGATTTTTGTGTTCTTGATTTTGGGAGTTAAAGATAGGCCTTTTTTTTAAACATGTAGTAAAGGAATCCCCAATATTTCAGACAAAATCTTTTCTTTACCTATGTAAGTTTATTGGATAATTTTGGCTAAGAATGGCTGGCGGCGAAAGGGTTAATGTGTGATGACTATTATATTTGTGGATCTACTTTTTATTACTTTCACGTGATTCACATGAATGTAATTGAAGCCTCTGCCTGTCTGTCTCATGTTTCGTTCATCTTAGATGTTATCGTGATGATGAAAATATTTGATTCTTTAATTATTTGTTATCTTCTTATGTGAATTGATCATTTTGACCACGGTCCTTCATTTATTTATTTTGTTTTGGAGACTGCTTGACTGTGAAGAGGGGAAGTATTGTGTTGTTTGAAAAAGACATTTTTGTTGAAATATTACATGTTCTGTTTTGTCTCGTCAATGAACTAACATCACTCTGCACTTCTTGTGTATTTGTTTGTCTGGTACTTTGGTCAGTGACGTTGCAGTCTGTTTCGGTTTCTTCATTTATTTTCTTAATGTTATCTGTATAAATGCATATAATCTACTTTAATCCCGTTATTTTTTTACTTGGATATATTCCATTTGCTTTCTTTTCTTCCGATAGATTTTTAGAAGAAGAAAAAGATATACTGCTTGATTATTTGTTTGCTTGCTAATATACTGTTTGGTGTATAAAACACCTTTGTTGTTTGACTCTTTAAGATATACTGTTTGGTGTATAAAACTTTGAGCTATACTGTTTGGTGTATAAAACACCTTTGTTGTTTGACTCTTTAAGATATACTGTTTGGTGTATAAAACTTTGAGCTATACTGTTTGGTGTATAAAACACCTTTGTTGTTTGACTCTTTGAGCTATACTGTTTGGTGTATAAAACACCTTTGTTGTTTGACTCTGAGCTATTCTGTTTGGTGTATAAAACACCTTTGTTGTTTCACTCTTTAAGATATACTGTTTGGTGTATAAAACACCTTTGTTGTTTGACTCTTTGAGCTTTACTTTTATAAAATTTGATATGAAAACTTAACAGAATATATTCCTGTCTCAGAAGTTTTACACAGCTGGATATAATAGAAGCAAAAAGAATGAATGTAATTTTGCTATGGTAGATCTGATTCTTTTCTTCTTCTTTTTTCTATGGTTGGGGTTGGTGTTTTCTCACTACTGTATTTTTTTTTTTAATTTTAAATTCAATGTTTGATATGCCTGCTCTGCACTTACCTTAATTTGCGCACCGCCAGCACAAACAAGCTCATACATTTGACTTACTGTTTTGAACGTTTTAATGTTTTAGATTTACATTAAAAAATCAGTTTCTCCTTCTTAATGCTGTTTAGTTAAAGGCACAGCCGGACTATAAAAGAGGGGAGGCGCTCAACGCGCGCCGCATTTGAATCGCAGCTGGCGAGAGAGACGGTTCGCCCTTCTTTGTTCCCTGTTGTGCGAGCCACCGCGAGGCAGAGCTTTTCTGGCGAGAAAGATCCGATCCCTGGGATCGGTTGTTTTCCCTTTAAATGTTAAGCCAAATCAACTGTAACAAACGTAACTTCGTGTTGAACTGTTTTTGCGCATTTCCACAATCATGTCTTGCTTCAGTGTATATTGAATTTGTTCTTAATATAGTAACCAGGGCCTGTATTCACGTTGAGATAGCATGAGACTTAGCATCATGCTAACTTAGAAGCTCTTCCAAAAGTCCTATTAAATCCTACAGGACATTGGAAGAGCTTCTAAGTTAGCATCATGCTAAGTCTCATGCTATCTCAACGTGAATACAGGCCCAGTATACGTGCAGAACTTTGTGATGTTGATCTTGTGAAAGTTGTTCATTTATGATACAGTTAATGTTATTTCACTTGTGTTGCTGTTGATATGGAGATGGACAGTGGGTGTGGGAGTGCTGGTGCGCTGATAATAGAAAACATGTTGACGAAATCAACAAAACGACCTGTACATTATACAGTGGAACCTCCCTTATAAGACCTCCCATTATAAGACTCCCTCCCACATAAGACCTACTTCTCTGAGACATTGCCCTTCTTTGTAAGTATTAAAATCACCTCCCTTACAAGACACCTCCCTTATAAGACCTCATTTGGGATGATTTTTGAAGGTCTTATAAGGGAGGTTCCACTGTAGTGTAATTATTACTCTAGTCATCTAGCCGTCACTGTTTCGTTGTTGTACACGATAGATGTGCAGATGGCATTGAGTTGTTCATTTTCTTTTAAATATCAATATGGGTGATGGTGTGTAATCGTTATGTAAAGAAATGTAAACTAAAGGCTTTTACAAATGATTTTATGCTACCGTGGTTTCGTTATTACTTTTCACCTCCAGTTCTATCAGATACAGTGTAATTTTACATATGAAACTGGGGTCAGTGTGTGTGCTTTAAAAAAAAATTTAAAGTTGCAATCTCCACAGTCCAAACTACATACCTGCCAACCCTCCCAGTAAATCCGGGAGCTTCCCGGATAGCTCCCTGATTTTGTCACCTCTCCCGGTCTTCCCGGAATTCACGTGAAACTCCCGGATTTCAAAATTTCCAGCTTGGATGACCTCAGAAACGAGTGTTATGAAACCCGAAAACCGAAACTGGGTTTCAGGAAGCTTCGCGGAGCAGAGTTCATACTGCGCATGTCGGAAGCGGGGGCTACTTCCTCCTGCAATCCTTTGTTTGGCAGTCTTTAGGCCTGTCTCACGCCGCCATTGAAGTAACCTCGCCATTTTTGCTGCTGGTAAACTTTAAATTAGAATGACTTCAGTGAGCCTCCTGAGGGCTAGTTTTGACATTTAAACGAAAAAAGTTTCTCAGCTGGGATACTCCCCCCTCCCCCCAGGATTTTGTTTGGGAAAAGTTGGCAGCTATGAAACTATACTACAACTACAGTTGCACCCCCGTTAACGGCCACCTTGATATCATGGACATGTTTATCGGGACAGTTTTCTCACTCAATCTCTGCTTATTCATCACTAACCAAATCTCCGGCAAACTTTATAACTTTAGATCATGTACATTTTTCTTTTTAAATTTACAAATCAAAGTAGGGTAAAAAATAAACATTCAAATGAAACAGTGGAAAAATAATAGCATATAATAAAAATGAAATAATTTAAAAAAACATTTGTTGCTGTTGTCGTACCCTAGCTTAAAGACTCCAGGGATCATCCCAACACTTGAACACTATGGTACAAATGCACCAGCTAGGGGTGAGAACATTATGTGCGTGACCGTATTTCATTACCCTGCCACGTGGGCTTCCACACTCCGATTTCGGAGAATAAAAGCATTTAATTTTTTTTTATAAATTAAAACGCAGAGTTCGATAAAACTAGCGGTACGGGGATCTATCGTCATTATGTAAATAAATGTTGCATATAAAATTTATTATCTTCACTGCTGCTTGCTTTAGAAAGTTCAGGTGGGGGGTTGGGATGGATATTTGGCCAACTATATAAAAACAATTACCTCTTGCTGAGCCATGTTTTCTCATTCCCAAAGAGTATCTGTCTGTGTCTCTATGTTGTATCTATCTAGTGTTTCAGATTGTGTTTTGTTGGTGTTTTTTTAAGCTAAAGATGTGATGCACGTGAGAGCTTTCAATGGGAAACAAACAGCTGTGAAAGTTAAGAAAAATAAGCATTTGATTTTCCTGCAGTTATTTTCATTATTTGGAAAGAATGTAAGGGATGGGGATGCTAGTAATTATGATCATATTTGTGTAAGATGTTACTGTCCTGTTAAGCGCTGCTGCAAAGTATGTTTTTAAATTGTAGCTAGTGTTTATCATTTACATAACGGTTTTATACAGCATTTGTTCTTTTGGTACCAGTTTACACTTTTCATCGTAATGCTGGTTGCATAAGCAATAGCATTTCCATTTTGTTTTTGTTTTTAATAGTTTCGATAGCTTTTGTTTATCAGCTGTTGTGTATTGTTTACACAAATAATTTTATATAGTGTTCTCTTTTTGCTATTGCAGCTGAAAATCAGCATGCACATGAAGTGTAACTGTGTTGGTCTGAAGCATTTAAAGCAACATTGCATTATTTTAAACTGAAGGAATAAAAAGAAAAATGCAAGGAGATTTCAGTATTTGAGAAAGCTTTGCTGTCATTTCAAAACAAATTTACTTCTTCTTTGATCACTCAGTTTCCTGTCATATGAGCGCAGATTTGCCATGCTGCCGTTATGCGCCTAACTAAGAAATAATTTGGCTCAGCATGTCCGTCTTCGGCTGGAGAAAATCTTTGTAAGTGTTTTTTGAAAAAGAAAAGACAGAAGAATGGACCAATAGTAAAGCAGAAATATGGTAGATGACAGTAAGCAAATGGAAAAAGGCACGAATCAAAGAGAGTGACAGATTAGAGGAAGTTACAAGCACAGAACTTCCAGAAGGTGGGGGAACTATTTAATTATTAGTATAAAAGACCCCCTGGTATCCCCACGGAGGGTTTTATTTACTGAAGCAACTTGCTCCTCTTGGAACTTGGTAGTAAACTAAAATGATTTTCTTATTCCTGCACTTTTATTTTGATATTCAGAAAACATTATTTTGTAATACCTGTGTCATTATTTTATTATTGTCTTATATCTCTTATTGTTCATGTTTTAGTTCTTGTGGGTGTTTTTTTCCATTTGGTTTTGTTGGTGGTTTGGTTGGTTGGTTGGTTGGTTGGTTGGGTTGAGTTTTTTTAAGAATGTGAATGCATAAATATGGTTTCACTGGCCTTGAGCTGAAGTTACAGTGGAACCTCCCTTATAAGACCGCTTATTATAACACTCCCTCCCACATAAGACCAGGGCCTGTATTCACGTTGAGATAGCATGAGACTTAGCATCATGCTAACTTAGAAGCTCTTCCAAAAGTCCTATAGGATTTAATAGGACTTTTGGAAGAGCTTCTAAGTTAGCATGATGCTAAGTCTCATGCTATCTCAATGTGAATACAGGCCCAGGCCTACTTCTCTGACACATTGCCCTTCTGTGTAAGTATTAAAATTACCTCCCTTATAAGACCTCATTTTGGAGGATTTGTTAAGGTCTTATAACTTATAAGACCTTAAAACATAATAATTATAAGGGAGGTTTCACTGTACTCAAACAGCGTTTTTCATTGGTTGACATCAATTAGCCTGAATGGGGCTAAGCGTAAAGTGAGAACTGTACAATAATAATAATAATATTACATTTATATAGCGCTTTCCCTCAAATGAGCCCACAGCGCTTTACAACCAACTACAACCATGCACTTAGCACACGTTACACTCAGTGGCAATGAAAACGTTATTTGGTCCAAATTTACACACACACACCCCGCCCCCACCTTTCCTTCCTCATCAGTCACTCAAAAATCGCATGCCAAAATGAAAAAGGGTGGCGCGCCTCTGGCTGCGACGCCCTCTCCAGGTGGGAGCAACCCGAATTTCTCAGAGACGCCTCTGTGACTATAAAGTACCAAATACCAATTTATACCAGAATAAGCTTCCTCCTCTACTGTCTGGAAGTCATGGTTGGTTACGACAGATTGGCATGCGTAAACAATGGTTTGAATTAAATGTAATGACGACGAAAATGGTGTTTTACGTCCTCTTGGTCTGAATCAGACACATATGGGACATTTGTAAATACAAACATGGTGGGAACAATACTGGAGGCAATGCCCGGAGGCAGTACAAAACCAGTACAGTCCCGATTTTTTTATTAATACAGATAGGTGTAGCGGTAACCACGCCTCGGTTAAACCTCATCGGCTATAGCACCGCTACAAGTATTTGTTGCATTATTTTTACTGAATTAAATGTAATGTGCAAGCAGGTACACTGTATGTCTAAACTTGCGTCCTCTTAAAAGGCTGCTGACATAACAAATATGGTTATATTTACCATTGTTTCACACACACACACACACACACACACACACACACACACGCACACACGCACACACACAAAGTGTGTCATAATC
>JAGGCT020000172.1:0-5000 GCA_017654935.2 Phymorhynchus buccinoides
GCGACCTTGACCTTAATGTAAAACTAAATACATCAGTGGATAGCTTGCATCTTGGCAAACTAGTATACCAAATTTGATGATGATAGACTGAATAGTTTTTGAGAAAAACGGACGAATAGCCGGACGGACGGAGGCACACCGGACGGACGGACCAGACAAAAACAATAGCTCCCCGAACCTTCGGCTCGGGGACTAAAAATGAACGCCAGCATGACTAAAGGTAAAATCCATGGTCCATTGCTCTGCTTAATTGACGTAGGACTGACTCATATGAAGTGCTGAAATATTATATAGTAAAAAAAGGTTTTCTGTTTGGCCGAATGGAGAAGTGGATAGTGGTCTGATGAAGCTGAAAGTGACAACTCAGCGCTGCTAATGGATAAGTAGTTTTGTAGTATTGTGCCTTTTGTGTGTGTGGGGAAAGGTCAGGGGGATGGGGGGGGGGGGGGGGGTAGTGAGTGAGATTGGAGAGAGAGAGAGAGAGAGAGAGAGAGAGAGAGAGAGAGAGAGAGAGAGAGAGAGAGAGAGAGAGCAGGGAACATAAAATATATATATGGCAAGAAATGAATTGCTCCACTGATCCTGGAGCTTTGTTTTAAGCCAAAGGCACAGTTGGGACACAAGTATGTGTCGCAGAAGCATCTAGATGCTGCTCAGTGCTGGAACCACAAAATGGTACACTGTCAGGCGTTGGCTGGCAGACTGGCTGCGTCCTATGCTCTATAGCCCCTGGGGGAATGGAGAAGAGCTGGAGACTGCGGTCAGGCATTTGTTCATTCATTCACAGTATGGCAGTATTGATCTGCAACTCCCCTATCATCCCACTCCTGCCTGTGCTTTTGAGCTATCTCTTCTTTCTCTCTTTCTTAACCTGCTGCTAAGCTTAATGCTTATTGTCTGACTGTTACGCACAATGATAACTTCGTTAAGAAAGTCTGGTCATTACAGAACAATGCTGATATTTAATTATTGAATTTATTTTTCATAGTAGAATGTAATAGAAAAGAACAATGTCAGTGTGACTACAACCGGTAGTTTTTCCATTCCCATTTTATGTATTAATTACACAAATACACACGCGCCTGCACACACACACATGCACGCACACACATGTGTGCACAAACACACACATAAACACACACACATTACTCCCTAACTCATTCGCACGTGTGTTTGTGCACACACACACGCACATGCACACACACACACACACACACACACACACACCACACACACACACACAGACACACGCACACGCACACACACACACACGCACACACACACACACACAGAGCATATTGTACACTTTTGTTAATATACAACACATTTATTGAAATCCTTATGCACACAAAAACCAAAGGTCTCACACCTTCTATCCCATTTGTAACAGACCTACCTTTGTTGATAGACACGGTGATGGTGCGAACGAATCCTCGTTTTTAAGGCAGTAGAGTAAAAGAGATATGCTGGCAGCAGGAGACTTAAATAATGGATCAGCTAACAAAACCTAGAGTATATTTGCTGCCTGAACAATAACTGGCAGCCACACCATTCCCTGTCCCCAAGAGGCTCACCTATTGATTTAGCATCCCTTCTCCTCCTCCCAGACGTGGTAAACGCACACCTTTTGGCATCGGGTACTTAAGCTCAGTACCAATCTACCATTTGCCTGGTTTGTTTAGTTTATGATGATGTTCATATTATAAATGACAAGCAGTAAACTAATGTGGCTCGGAATAGTCATGAATTGTTTGAAATGTAGGGAGAGAATATTTACCATGCTTTAAAAAAAAAAAAGTTTCAATTAATGCTTGGTTCCACAAGAAGTGCCCAGACAAAAAGTCTTATTGTTTGTCTATTAACCCTTTTGTACAACTGATAAGTTTACACGATAAGTGAGAGCTATCCAGTGTGACTAATGCAACAAAGAAAAAACAACATAGTCTGCTGGTCAAGAATGGTCAATATTTGGCTAATGAAAATAAAACTTAATGATGGTCACGTGGAGAGTCCTTCAATAACTGTGGAAAGTATGGCTTTCTTTATCACTGACTGAAAATAGTCCGGACCTGAAGTTCTAATAAATAAGAATAAAGGGACAGTGTTATAACTTGTGTGAATTGTTGTTGAAAGTGTCACCATGCAGTGGACAGAGCTGATGTCGATGCGGTCGGCAGTGTCAGGTCAGGATCTGAGGTAGCTGTGATATAGAGTGAGCTTTAAAAACCATGCGTAGGTATCATCATCTTAATCGTAGGTGTCATCATCATCATCATCATCAACATCATCATATCAGGACTGTTCCTGTGTAGTTTATTTCTTTTTGTCCTTTTTATTTCTCATAAACAGAATCTTGTGCATTTTGTTGTCATTGTAAAAAAGAAAAGAAAAAGAAGGGACATGGAAAGGTGGGGGCGGGTCACAGCTGTAAGTTGGCTTCATGCAGTCATGCATGGACTCGGATGAAATGATCGTACAAAGTAAGTTTTACGTCCTCAGGGCTATTGCCCTCAGGGACAAGTTCTTCTGATGCGGCTGTCTTCATGATAAGTGGGTTGATCCTGGAGGTACTGCAATACCAGGCCGACCTGTGGCGACTCTTCGTCGACGTTAAAACATCAGATATCGAAGCCCTCTTAAAGGGGGCGTATCTCATATCAGGCTATTAGACAAATGATGTACTGACAGGACAATTGGAAATTTTTATTCAATTCAAAACACAAGTACAGTGTCTACAATGTAGCCACAAAGGAAGACATTCAGAGCAACAACAAGCACAAAGCTTGTACCGTGCTCCTTAAATTTGCAATACACAATTGTTTGACTAGATGGAGACTGCATTCAAACAGATTTTATCATTTATACTAATTGAGTACTAATTCACAAAAAATTAAAACTAAGTCAACATTGAAGCCCAAAGCAAAAAGTGTAATCACAGAAACAAAGCAAGTCATGACTTTTCCAGTTGTCCAGTGCTAAATATAGACACGTAACATAGTGACGTACTAATGATATACTAATGGTCAGAGTTGAAGAAATTGTTGGCAGCCTTGATTACAATATCCTCATAATTCTGAATAAAGAAAAAGGAACAATTTGGACAGGACAGTTAATAATCCTGAACCTGAAAAATCAATAGATCAGGATGTCACATGAAAAACAAAATAAGTCATAAGTCATACATTTCTTTATTGTCCATTGTACAAACGCACATGGAAAATTGTCTTCCACCATGTAAAATAAGATAAAAACCAGAATCATTAATTAAAAATATGAAACAAAAATTTACATTTAAACAAATATGTAACTCAAACATCACACCCAATCATTCATCTGCCCTCCGCTATCTTGCTCACTCACTGTTTTACACATGTGAGACTTTTTTTGTTCATGAAATTTAATTATTTAGTGTCAATTATTTCCAGCTATATGTACATTTAAGCAAATTGTTTTCTCTTCATTTTCTTGCTTCAGTAGAACCTCCCTTATAAGACCCCCTACTAAGACCTACTTCTCTGAGATATTGCCCTTCTTTGTAAGTATTAAAATTGCCTCCCTTCCCATACAACTCCCTCCCATTGAAAACCTCATTTTGGATGATTTTGAAAGGTCGTTTAAGGGAGGTTCCACTGTACTTCATTTTCTTATATTCACACATCTTCTTCCCCTCTGACACTGTTGGTATTTACTGTTAAGCGTGTTTGGACATCGTCTATTTTAAGTGTTTTTGAACATCTGTTGTGGCAGATGAAGTGAATGGCTTACACATTGATTAGCGTTTGGTTGCCTTATAATGTGGTGTAAAACATGAGTCTGGTTCAAACAACTGGCATGAGTTTATGTGTGGGTTTTCCTTTTTCTGTTGTTATTGAATTATGCACTGTGTATTGCCATAAATATTTCCTAATAAACTGTTTAACTCTCAATACAATTTTTTTGTATTCATGAATGCATACTGAGATGACTGACAAGTTTAAAGAAACTAACTTACTACCAGAATTGATGTGGCTTCTTCATATTGCACATCGCATGCTTAAGGGTGCTCTCTATCAGGTCTACTGAAAACAAACCAACAATAAACAAGCCAACTAACAACAAAAGCTGTTGAAAGAGTGCTCTACTGAAAACAAACCAACAATAAACAAGCCGACTAACAACAAAAGCTGTTGAAAGAGTGCTCTGCTGAAAACAAACCAACAATAAACAAGCCAACTAACAACAAAAGCTGTTGAAAGAGTGCTCTACTGAAAACAACCCAACAATAAACAAGCCGACTAACAACAAAAGCTGTTGAAAGAGTGCTCTGCTGAAAACAAACCAACAATAAACAAGCCGACTAACAATAAAAGCTGTTGAAAGAGTGCTCTGCTGAAAACAAACCAACAATAAACAAGCCGACTAACAACAAAAGCTGTTGAAAGAGTGCTCTGCTGAAAACAAACCAACAATAAACAAGCCGACTAACAACAAAAGCTGTTGAAAGAGTGCTCTGCTGAAAACAAACCAACAATAAACAAGCCAACTAACAACAAAAGCTGTTGAAAGAGTGCTCTGCTGAAAACAAACCAACAATAAACAAGCCGACTAACAACAAAAGCTGTTGAAAGAGTGCTCTGCTGAAAACAAACCAACAATAAACAAGCCGACTAAACAAATCAAAATGTGTACTATCAAAAGATGATATGAGCATGATTATTTTTCACTACTTTGGATGTTTTTGAAAACTTTTCATTCAATGACAAGATGATTAATAATGAAGAAGATTAACAATTGTGTTCATTATGAATATGTTCGCTAATTCATACACATTCCATGGGCGGACAAGAGGATCAATGATCAAGAAGATTAATTTATGATTTTTTTAATGTACATTATGAATATGTTTGCTATGTGATTCTTGCCACATACAGAGACATAACAAACTGTACTCAATACTTTTGTAGTGATGGACTGCACGTTATCCTCGAGTACAGCACCTGAAGCAGGAGAGTCTCGCTCTC
>JAGGCT020000172.1:10000-42312 GCA_017654935.2 Phymorhynchus buccinoides
TGGACAGTAGAGAAATGGGTCGATAGTTCGAAGGATCAGAATCATCTCCAGATTTAAAAACGGACAAAACTTTAGATTATTTTAAAGCCTGTGGAAAGTGATATTTTTCAATACATAAGTTATAAATATATGTTAGTGATTCGGAAACTATAGGAGAAGATACTTTCAGGATTTTACTATCTAGCCCATTGAGGCCCCGACAACTAGACTGTTTTAATGTACATAGTTCTTTATAAACTTCATGGACACTCATGTACGGAATATCAAGATTTATATTTATTTGTTTTGATTCACAAAAGTCTTTAAGTATCACTAAGTCGTTGGAATTTGTATTGTTTGACTCTACTGTCCTTTGGGCAACAGTAGTTAAATGGTTGTTAAGAAGTTCTGCAGGCAATCCAGTACCAGTATTGGAAGGTGAAACAGATGTTTTTCCAGATAGATGGTTTAAATGGCCTTCCAGATAGATTTCATATTCTTTTTTGATGAAATTAATTCACTATAATATTTCCTTTGAGCATTTCTTTTCATCGTAGTTATTATATTACGCTGTCACTTAAATTCTTTATCATTTCCTGTTGTTAATAGCAAATTTTCATGAGTTGTAATGTCTGCTTTTATGTTTTCTATTAGCCAAGGGGGTTTCTCAGTTAGCTTTGCACGCTTAGTTTTAAGCGGAGCATGTTTATTAAAAATGGGAATGAAGATATTATACCATTCAGTCAGTGCATCTTCAGGGTGAGTGAACTGATATATATTGGAAAAATTTGTCATGCATAAGTCACTAAGAAAATCTTGTTCTACAAAGGTTTTATAGCTACGAAAGGTAACAGTTTTATGAGAACATCTAGGTATTTTTACACCTTTCTTGGACCATGCTAAACAGATTGGAAAATGGTCACTTAGGCCCGTAACAAGGAACATATGTTTCAATAGCATTATTAGGATTAGACATATAAATGTGATCGATTATTGTTTTAGAATGTAGTGACACCCTTGTTGGTGTGCTTATCAATTGGGTTAATTTGCAAAGTTCATTCGTTTGTTTCCAGTTATTGTGTCTTCAGTAAGTCTATATTGAAGTCACCCAGAAGAACGACATCTAAAGAGTAATTATATACATCTTCCATCATAAGTTCGAAATGGTCGAACCATTCAATTTGCTCTTCTGGGTTCCTATATGACTCTGTGCCAAAAGGTGGGCATGAAAAGTGGACATAGAGGGTAAAAAATGAAACTATTAATACCATTTAAATACATGCATATTTAGAAAGGATATAAATGAGGTAAAACATGTGCAAAGTGGCAGGACAATTTTTCAACCGATTTCTGAGAAAATAGTGATAATGTGGTGTCCTCCACCTGATGACAAACATCAATGATTACATCACAACCATGGTGTTATGTCACAGTATTTTCTCATAGCTCCAGCAAATCATGTTGTGTTAAGTTGTTTTCATTGTTTGCTATTAGTCTGTGACATTTCCTGTTGAAATTTGTTGTTAGTATGATGATTATTATGGGTCTGTTGAGGTAACAAATGACCTTTGTCATCACTTTACATTTGAAAGTTGTATCAAATACACTAATTCTGTCTTTAAGTACTTAAGATGCCATAAAAAAAAAACAATTACAACTTAACTGAATATTTTCTACCAAACTATTAATTGATTCATGTCATTGTTTTTGTTTTATTACACAATGTGTGAAAAATGTATGACAAACATCAAAGTTACCTACATCATTTATTTTCCAGTTTCTGGCCAAAATGTCTATGAATAACTGTATTTTTGTCAACTACAGTAAGCAGAATGCTTTAAAGAAAATAATAACTTGCATGAATAAAGTTTTTTTTTTTTAAACTGTTGAATTATTTATCATAATTCACTATTTACACCATAGGACATGTATGACGAACATCATAGTTACATTAATAACTTTCATTAAGCACTATTTTTTCATTTATCTTTCTATGAAGGCTGCAAAGTGCTCTAAATGAATTACTAAACCCACTGAAGTGGTGTTTATTTGTTTATTAGATGGTTAGACCAATAAAACCAGCTAAATTTGATAATTAACATTTTCTTGATGACAAACATCAAGTCCAGTAAAATGATTACATTGAACATTTGGATTAGTGCAGAAGAAAAAAATGAACATGCTGGTGTTAAATAAGGGTAGAGGTCAACTTTATATGACAGTTTAATTGTAAAATAAAAGAGAGCAAGTTAAAAATATATATCTTGAGGATTTTATTGAGCATTATAGCTTAGGTATGACGGATGTCAAGTGTTACATCTTAGTCAGAACCTTTAAGAGAAAGTGCAATATTATTTAAAATAATATATTTTGTAAGAAACTTTTATACTCCTATGATAAAGTAATATCTGCTCCAACAAAGCATGACATTTTCATGTATTTTGGATTTATATAAGTGAAAATTGTTGGGAAGTTTGATTTTGGTTGAATGATTACATCAAAAATGATGTTTGTCATCAACATTGGTTTAAGCCTAATAACTAACAGAACTTTCATTTTTGAATGTTACAATCTTTAGCGTTTACTAATGAGGTACTTTTGCATAACCTGTCCAAATTTCAAGTAATTTTACTGGAGTTTGTGTGTTCTAGCACTTGTTGAAATCATGACTATTTGCAATGTCCACTTTTGAAGACCAGATTTGGGGGCTGATTTGACATTCATTGTCACATAACTAAACAACTACTGATCTTATAAAGCTGATATTGTCTCTAGTGTCTTTTCAGACATTTGTCTATATGTTTATAACATAAGCACAACAGTCAGAAGGTTATGTGACAATTTATTGAGAATGTAAGTACCTGACCCTCTCCGTGCTCACCTTTTGGCACAGAGTCATATAAGAAACCTACAAGAATTGGTTTACTACCTTTAAACTGAATTTGTAGCCATATGCATTCAATGTTATACTTGTCAGCTATATATAATTGCTTACAATTCACGGTTTGGTGTACATACACAACCAGTCCTGTTTCTAGTTTCTCTGAAGAATCACGTCTAATGTGGTTATAACCTGGGATAGATAGAATGCTGTCTGATACTACATTAGTTAAACGCGATTCTGCAAAGCCAAATAAATGGAAACCATTATTCTGGTTTGATAAAATAGATGGTACATCAGATAGTTTGTTTAGTATATGATTTATATTGAGTATCCTAATTTAAACCCGTTTTTGCTAAGCCACTGTTGGGGACTACAGTTAGTATCCATGTAACTTCATATATATAATTACAATTATGTTCAAATACAACAAATACAGACACACACAAAATTTCCAACCACAATCAAGCTAATAACACTATATTAAGTTACGGTAATACAGGGCAAAAGCAAATACGAATGATCAAGAACAAGCAAGTTTTCACTTCCTGAATTTGACTATAATCTCCGTTCGTCAACAATATAGCATTGGTAAAAAAACGCATCCCTGTCCCAGATTTAGCCAGGTAAAACAACACGGCAATCAATCATTGAATCATAGTGAGCACATCCATAACAGAGTAATGCATATAATTACAACAAATACAATGTTATGAGAAAATCAGATATTAGAATCTCATATAGTGATATACACTTATGGGCATACCAGACAATTTCAGTAGGAAGCATACATCAGTGCTATCATTATGATGCTCTTTATTGTTGCCCTGGTTGGTAAGCCAGTTGTGCAGCTGTTCATTAGCTGTTGGGCATACTGGCCAACAGCAGGGGTCCATCTAGCACTATGCACAGGGCCTATCAATGGCACTGCAGCTGATGGGCCTGGCCCCTGTAGTGACCCATGGAAAAATGGTTCTCCTTGTGAGTTCCAAGGAGGGTAGGGAGCTGGCTCTTGGAACATTGGATAAGGGGCATAGGGATTTCTATGACCCAACATAGGGAAGGGGTTTGGGGCATTTGTAATGGAGGGAAACGAATTAACAGGGGGGATATGACCTTGACTGTGACAAGTCTGGCTTGCCTGAGTGGTGGAGATAGTCTCCCCTGATCTGCCCCCTGATTGCTGTTGAGATGAGGAACCCTGAAAAATGCCTTGCTTGGATGATTTTGTCAAGTCAACCATACTCGGTCTGTCATTCTGGGAGGACAGTAGGGGAAAGTGGGATGTGGATGATACAAGGGGGACAAAGGAACCAACAGGGCCATGTTGCTCAGAGCTATCAGCCACATGTCTGTGGTCTGAGGATCGGTTTGGAAGGCCATAGTTTGTGTTGGTCTGTTCATTAGAACGGCCAGAGGAGGCACCAGAGAAATCAGTTCTTTTACTCTGGGGGAGGACTTTCCTAAAATTAATTGCTAAACTAGCAGTGCCTCTAAAACTGGGGTGAATGTCATCTTTTACGAGGAAAACCTCTTGGGGTGACAAAGGCATTTTGATGATCCAACATGTCCACCTTCATGTCAGTACATGCATAATACAAATTCCTGTTGGAAGGCAAAATGGCATTATTTAAGGGGTGCCTCCCTTTCGCTGGAACAATTGAGCTGAGTACAATGTACGCAGAGGGGAAACAAGTCTGGCACAATTAAATCAATTTGTGCCAGATCTGGATTGGAATTGCTCCACCAGGGCAGTCATTGACACCAATGTGTACGATGACTGTTTCGATGTGTTCATGTTTGCTTGCCCCTGTAACCACATAATGGCATCAGTGATGGTCAGACCTGGGATGCAAATTTTTAACAGGGGGTCTTTGGGTGTCTCTAATCGGCTTGGGTCAATGTGTCTAACAACAGAGTCACCGATGATCAGGGATGATGTTCTAGATGGGATGCTCATTTCATTCAGAATTTGTAATGGGCTTTTCTTCTCGCTCTCTACATTCTGTGCAGAATCATGTTTTTTGTCAGAGAGGTCACATGATACTTTACAAGTAATAAATGTGCAACAGTATTTGATAACTTCTGTTTGAGAAAAATGCTTTATTGTACAACTACATGTATGTTATATTATTATTAATATATATATTCTTTGGCTTGAACTGTTTTTGCCTTTTGTGAAGTATGCTTATGCACCTATAGTGCATGCAGTATCATTTTATGCCTATGCCATCACCTCCCCAATCCTTTCCACCTTACACAGGCACCACAGTTAAGTACTGTATCTAACACCAACTCCTCCCTTCCATCTCCTTTCTACCCTCCCCTCCCCTCCTTCCTCATGCATCTGCTACAGCTATACTTTGTTGCTGTGTTTACATTTTGCCATAATTGTTTTATCTTTAGTCAGTGAACTGTTGTTCTCTCACTCTCCTTCTCTCTCTCTGTCTTCCTCTTTCTCCCCGCCTGTCTTTATTTCTCTCTCTCACTCTCACTCTCTGCCTCTGACACACAAGTTTACATGCACAAATGCACACATATGCAAACATGAACATGAAATTATATGCTTTGACAAATAAGCTCTTTTTACCTGGCATCTGCACACATGCAAGTTGCTTACACATACACAGACATGCACAGTTTCTGTCTGGTCTCAGTCTGTCTGTCTGTTTCTCTCCGGCATGCACGCAGAAATGCATGCATGCGCTGCAGAGAGATGTGCATGAGGAGCCCCATGAGGACACGCGCCATTCATATAAATTTAAAAAATTCAACATCGTTCATACACCCTCTTCACAGGGTGCTATTTCTTCTTCTTCTGCGTTCCTGGGCCATAAGGCCACAATGGGTACATAAGTGTCCGTTTTCCAACTTTCAGCCGCCACATTCCGATTTCGGAGGAGACAGGGTGATATAACTCGGAGAACAAACTGAACAGTGATAAAACTCAGAGAACAATCTGACTGCTGTGTAGAGAGCATAGAACACAGAAGTAGTTTATGCTGTATCATGAACGACAGACAAACTTAATGAATGCAGTGTCACAAGCATGAATCGGGGGAAGCCTGGATTGAGGTTTCCCTCTATTAACACCCTGCTTAAATGTAATATTCTCTGTGCTGTTAGCTCTTCTTAGATGAACCCTGGAACAGAAAGCTGACCTGTAGATTTTACCTTATTTTTGTGTGGAGTATTTTTGACAGGTTGGTAAAAGTCTATAACTGTTATTCATTTTAATATTTTAAACCATATTTTTGCTTTTTGAGTGTGTGTGCATCTCTCATTCAGGGGACAAAGAGTTTTGTGTGTGTTAACCAGTATTTTGTGTTAAGCATTAACTTAAGTAATAATAAAGAGGGCTTGTAGACCCGCAAAATGTCTGCATCGTTGCAAACCGCGCAAAATGTCGCAACGATGCATATTATGACATTTTGCATCAAGGATAGCCACGCAAAATGTCGCAATCAATACTGATGACTTTTATCCCATTTTGTCTCTCTCTCTCTCTGTCTCTCTGTCTCTCTCTCTGTCTCTCTCTCTGTCTCTGCCTCTAGTCCATATACTAGTCGGCTTCGGACAAGTGATCTTACAAGATTTATTAGTATTTTGGGGCCTTGCGCCCATTTTTCTTGAGAAATAATTGTAATAAAATTTAGTGCTTTATAGGCTTTCCTAGTTATGTGGTTAATGTGTTCAGTCCAGGATAGGTTGTAATTTATAATGACTCCTCGAAATTTGGCATGGTTAGAAGCTGATATTGCTTGATCATGAATTGTTATTGATAGGTTGTACTTGTAGTTGACTGAAGGTTTTCTCATATTAGTTAGTATTAAAAAGATGCATTTGTTTGGGCCAGTGAGAAGTCGTCTTGTAGGTAGTGAGCTATTAGGTCGGTTTGTTTTTGGTGTTGTTTTAGGGCTTCTTTGAGCTTTTTTTGATTGAGTTTTTTCTTTGTTTGTGTCCAGGTTGCTATATCATCTGCGTACATACTGAGTCTGCTGTTCTTGATGTTTGTTTTAGTTATATCTGATAGCATAATATTAAAAAGTATTGGGGCAACTATGCTACCCTGGGGCACCCCCATATCCAGCGAGTGACTACAGTCAGAGAGGGATTGGCCCACCCTTACTCTCATAGTTCGGTTGTCTAGGAAAGATTTTATGAAGTTGAAAAGGTTTCCCTCAACGCCGAGCCTGCTAAGTTTTTGGAGCAGTCTCCCATGCCAGACAGTGGGGGGGGATTGTGTTTCGTTTTTGTTGTTCGGCAGGGGAAAGGTGTTTTATTTGGCTGGCTTTGGCGAATGTCCCGGCCAGGACGTTGGCTGTTTCCTGATTAGTTTTAGTAATTTGGTTAGATGTAGGACAGAGGATACGTGGTGTTTTCGGTTTGCCTCCCGCTTTGATCCTACGCAGACGCTTCCAGGCGTTATTAAGGTCTCTAAAAGAGAGGATTTTTTCATTGGTGAAATATTCGAGTTTTGCCTTGGCGACCATCTTTTTGCTGTGTTTTTCTGCTATGCGTTTGCTTTGATGGTTGGGGTTGGAGGGTTGTTTGTTGAAGATGTTGCAGGCAGAGTGTTTTTGTTGGACGGCCTCTGCACATTCATCGTTCCACCAGGGGTTATTTCTAGTTTGGTAATTAATTTTAGGGGATGATTTTGGGATGGTGGTGTCTGCTGCTGTACTTATGGCTGTTCTAATATTGTTATAGTGACTTTCTAAATTAGTATTTTGTAGGCCTTCGTAGGTATGTGAGCTGAGGAGAGTTTTAAACTGTTGCCAGTTAGCTTTGTCATAATTGTATTGAGGGGGGGGGGGGGGTCTTTGGAAATCTCAATTTCTGCTGTGAGGGATATGATGATGGGTTGTTTGTGGTCGGATCCTAGGGGGTCTTCATGGGGGGTCCATGAAAATTCAGTTAGAAGTTGGGGGCTAGCTAAAGTTAGGTCGATGGCTGTGAGTCTGTCAGTCGGTTTGTCGGGATAACGAGTAGGGGAACCGTCATTTAGTAAAGTTAAATTAGAATTTAGGATGTCAGTGAAAAGTTTCTGACCTCCCCTTGAATGGTGGGACGCGGTTTTTTCCCAGGAGGGGTGGTGGGCATTAAAATCTCCCACCACCACCCATGAGTCGGTGAGGGAAAGGGAAGCAATCCAGTCTTCGGTGGGCATTTGGTCGTAACCTCGGGGGAAATAAGTATTAATAATTTTAGTAGGTTTATTATTTAGTGTAATTTGAATAGTATTGGAGTAGACTGTTGGGGGGAGGTTTTGAATCGGGGAGGGGAGCTGACATTTTTAGCCTACTGCTTGCTTATATAGTGCTGCGCTGGCTTTAAGAGTACTGCACTGGCTTTGGGTGGGTGGCGGTGTTTAAATAAGCATTATCAAGAATTCTAAATCAGTTGAGTGTTTTATTAAAGCGTTTCTCCCATACATGCGTGCTTCACTTTGGATAGTTTAAAAAAGTAGTACTAATCTTGGAAAGAATGCTGTAATGAACGGTTTGCTTTCTCCTGGTGGCTGTTTATAGGTTGAAAGTGCAGTTTTAGGGACTTTAAATGAAACTGTGTGAAGTTATCTTTGAAACTGGGACTCAATCAAAACCAAATCATCCTTTTTAGCAGCTTCATTCATTTGATCTCATTTTCGCCTCAGCTCTCTCTGACTCTCTTTGTCTATTTTTCTGTGTCTCTCTGTCTCCCTGTCTATTTCTCTGTCTGTCTATCTCTTCTCAAATCCCCCTGAAATGTATGATGATTCTAGTTGCTTTTTGTTGTCAGGACTTAAGTTTTTCTTTTGCATCATATTCTAATTCACCCATTTCTTGAAGGGTTTTCTTGGTTAACTTCGTGATAGTGTGCTTCAATAATTATCCTGTGTTCAGTCTGATCAAGATTGCAATCTATATATAATTATATACACTCAATTAATTTAGGGGACTAGATTTTAGTAAAAGACACACAAGGAAAAAATAATATATTAGTGCTCGATTTTTAGGGTATCCGAAATTAAGGCATGAAAAAAACACCAATAAATTTCAGGGATCTGATGGGCAGGCACAGAAAATCAATGATTTTAAGCGTTCAATAAATCTCGCTACCAGTAGTCTGAAAGACACACAAAGAAACTATAATGAAAAATTAGGCATTAGATACTTTATAGTCACAGAGGCGTCTCTGTGAAATTTGTGTTGCTCCCACCTGGAGAGCGTGTCGCAGCCAGAGGCCAATTTAAAAAAACATTTTTTTGCATGCTATTTTTGTGTGACTGGTGAGGAACGAAAGGGGTGGTGGTGGGGGTAAATTTTGACCAAATGACAACTTTTTCGTTGCCGCTGGGATTAACATGTGCTAAGTGCATGGGCACACGGGATCTTGGTTTATCATCTCATCTGAAAGACTCCACGTTCAGACCATAAGGCCTAGCGCAAAGTGAGAGGAAAAATCCCCTGTACCCAGGTTCAAACTCGGGTTTACTTGACACAAGGCGAACGTGCGTTACCTCTGTGCCACTCTAAGTTTAGAAAGAAGGCATAAAAAAGACCCACTTGTAGCGGGTGCATGCAAAATATTGGAAAACAGGCAGAAACCACCTGATGGTGATCATGCTGGGCCTAATTCTTAGTTAGGCACATAACTGCAGCATGGTGCATCTGCACTCATTGAACATTAAGCTGTCTGAGCGATCGGTGAAGAAGAAGGAGGCAACAAACTGGTCACGTTGGCGTTGATTTAATTCAACGACTCACTCGGGGGCAGTATCGATTTTGTTCATTCTATCAGGGAATGGTCTGTGCTGGGCACTTGTTTTCAGGGCAGGAGTTTGATGAAAGCTTGGACAGCATTGCCAGCAGCAATGTTAGTGACACGTCAGAGTGTCAAACCTGTATAGAAGCTGATCAGGAAACGAAAGATGATTCAGGTATGGTACTCAACATGCCCCTTGAGCCCTCTCAAGCCGGGTTCTCTGCCCTCAGTTTAGGTACCCTGAGAATGCAGTTGAGGAAACAGTTTTGAAGTTTGGCTTGATTGGCATGCTGCAGTTGTTGCTGTTGTGTGTTCAATGTTGTGTGTTTGACTTTGAAATAAAAGAGAAAACAGATAGTTAGAAGGAATGATTATGAAAGCATGAGGTGGTATATAAGATTGGAGTTGACGTGAGAAGCGTAGATAAAGATGTCACTACCCCAAAACACATCCAAACAGTGAAAAGAAAGAAACATGCAGATACAGATGTCTCACTATTTTGTTGGCTGTTTGAGGTTTGAGGTTTGTTTGATTTGTTTGTTGGATTATGCCTCTAAATAGTAAATTGGGTGCTCTTGTCAGACACAATTATTTTGTCATGACAATTAAATTTACTTATTCAAAAAGCATTCCCTGTTCATTCTTCATGTTGAAAATTGTTCATTTTGCATGTTCTCTTCTCAGAGAGAGAAAGAGAGTGTGAGTGAGTGGTTGGTTGGTTGGTTTAATTGTATACAGGCCTTAGCTCACTACATCAAAGGGGACATAAAGTCAATTTTCGAATTGATCTCTATTGCAAGATTATAAATAAATAAAATGCTTTATCTGAAATAAAGATTTGATCTGAGTTAGGATCAGCGTAAAAACGCAATTGAAAAAAAGTGCCAGATTGAAGGTTTGAGGAGGCCGCCATGTTGCACCACTTTGTGACGTCACAGACTCAGTCTCTGGTAGAAAGACTTGTCATGTAGGGTTCAGTCTACTGGAATAAAACAGGAACATTAGGCTCATTTCATTCAAAAGCAACACAGTCTGACCTGCTACGCACCACATTGAGTAGCTAAAGAAACGGAGGAACAATGAGAGGTTCTAAATTAATTGTACTTGTCAGAGGGTGCAGGTGCCAGTCTGGTGATGAACACACACACACACACACACACTCTCTCTCTCTCTCTCTCTCTCTCTCTCTCTCTCTCTCTCTCTCTCTCTCTCTCTCTCTCTCTCTCTCTCTCTCTCTCTCTCTCTCTCTCAAAGCTGACGATTATGGAAAATTACTGATTTACCACACAAGGCCTATGAAATGCTGTTAGATTTAGATAGTAGAGATAAAAGAAACTGGGTATCAAATAATCGATGCAAACTTTATCAATTTGGGTTTGGGTATGTTTGGGAAACCAGTTTCGTTTTAGTTTACTCTTAGCTTCTACGAATGAGAAAATTGTAAGAAACGTGTCGATTTATCTATATAAAGCTTTACGTTTACGATCAGTTATATCATGAGATACATTAATTTGTTAATATTATTATAATCAGTTGTATATGATGTTTTGTTTATCCTGTACCCCCTTCACGAGGGGCAAAGGCCTAAATGAATAAATTATTGTTATTGTCATTATCATTCTCTCTCTCTCTCTCTCTCTCTCTCTCTCTCTCTCTCCCCCTCTCTCTCTCTGTATCTCTCTCTCTCTGTCTGTCTCTCTCTCTCTCTCTCTCTCTCTCTCTCTCTCTCTCTCTCTCTCTCTCTCTCTCTCTCTCTCTCTCTCTCTCTCTCTCTCTCTCTCTCTCTCTCTCTCTCTCTCTCTCTCTCTCTCTCTGTCTGTGTCTCTCTCTCTCTCTCTCTCTCTCTCTCTCTCTCTCTCTCTCTCTCTCTCTCTCTCTCTCTCTCTCGCCGATCCTGCGCCGATCCTGCCACCTGTCTGTTCATCTGCTGGTCAGTCTGCCGTTACAGCTATCAATAGCTATCATACCGCAGCGGAGACCGAGGACCATCAGAACTTTTTAAAAAAACCTCTAGTTTTCCCTACTGTGGTATAAGGTATAATTGTAATAAAACATCTTTAGAAATGTAAGTAGTGTGATGTTCAGGTTCTGCCCTTTTTATTGATGTATAGGCTGCTACTTATTACTTAAGCATGGGTGAAAATAGTTCAGGAATTTTCCTGAAATCAGGAATGAAAAAGCTGACAGAAAGATTTTTCAGGATTGACCATCTTGTCATCCAGTCCCACGGTCTTATTAAAATCAAACATTTCTGCCAACTTTGATTGATGGCAGATTAAAACAAAATCATAAATGATAGACATGCAATTCTAACACCACCCCCACCCATCCTTTGGGGACACAGACAGACAGACACACACACACACACACAAAAATATTTTTGGGATGATTTTTGAAGGTGTTAAAAGGGAGGTTCCACTGTATTTCCAATGTTGCTAAAATCATGCAGTCGGCAATAGTTGTATTAGGAAAGACAGGCTTGCTGGGTCACAGAGCACTGGCCAAGCTAACAGGCCACCATCTAGAAAGAGAATAGTCATCCGGTTCTCAGGCTTGTTCTTCACAGAATCACGCCTGCTTTGATGTTGAACAGAGTACCAGCACATGGAGGATGGCCAGGGTTCGGAGGCAGCAGGACACAGTCGCCAACCTCTACAGGCCATCTACCTGAACGCCCCGCACCGCAACACCCGCTTCTGCCACAACAAAGTCAGGTGGGTCACACTCGCAGCTGTCATGTGTTCACGTGTTTGTTATTTAAAGCCACTTCCCATCTACCAAATACTCTGGGCGTCTAAGAGTCTTCGAACATTTACAATGTGCAAAGGATGTATAATTGCGCTGATGTAGGGTTTGTTTCTGGTGGCAGAGGTGCTACAATGTTCCCTGAGCAGCACAACAATCAACAAGGATTTGCAATGTTCAAATAAAAGATTATTGACTTTAATATAGTATTTAAAAGTTCATGTTTACGACCCTCAGTCTCAAAGTCATTATTTGTTGGCAATCTTGTACTTTAAACACCCCCTTTATGTTTATGACCCTCAATCTCAGTCATTTTTTGTTGGTAATTTTGTACTTAATACCCCCCCCCCCCCCCCCCCCCCCCCCCCCATTTACGACCCTCAAAGTCAAAGTCATTATTTGTTGGCAATCTTGTACTTTAAACACCCCCCTCATATTTATGACCCTCAGTCTCAAAGTAATTTTTATTGGCAATCTTGTACTTAAAAAAACTAGTGTATTCACAGCTCAAAATTTGCCCACATTTGTATAAAATTGTGTGGTATGAGCAAGGGAAATCACTCCTGTCTTCATATTAACAGACAGTTTGATAAATAGCAATACGCGTGAATTCTCAAATGCCTCCTCTTTACAACAAACCACACTCTTTTTTCTTTTTCTTTTTTTAAAATCGAGATAAGAGTTTTGACTGCTTTTCTTCTTCACAACAAACCACACATACAACATAAACATCTCAGGTGTTTGCGGCAAACACAAATTTTAGCATAAAAATACTGGTTTGACGGCCAAAACGTAATGGTTTCTGATTGGTCCAGCTATACACCAGATCAAAATTTGATCCCCCAAAAATATGCGGGCTTGTTTCCATGATCACACAATGCAGATTGGAGTAAGAATGCAGACGGCAGAAGACCAGGCTCTCCATGCTGTACAAAATCAGCACCGGCTCTGTTCACTGTCCCGGCCTACATGCAAAGCTGGTACCACTTCCACATCGGCAACGGCGTGGACACCATCTCCAGTTTCAACGCATCCAGTGCCGCACCAAATATCGATCAAATTCTTTTCTCTCAAGGACCATCAGGGAGTGGAACGACCTGCGGCAGGACACCCTCGACACCTTCATTGCTGACGCCCCTTGTGCGTCAGTGGTGCAGGACCAACAATAATCCATCAAGCGCCTCTCCCCCTACCTCCCCCTTTCAGCTTCCCTTCCACCCTCTGTCCCTTCAATATTAGTTAAGCAGGCATGTCCTCAGTAAAGAACAGACCGGCCCCCCATTTTTCAGTCTTTTTTTCCCCCAAAGGAGCCAGAATGGTCAACATACTGACCGTGGGCCCTGAAGAGAAGAAGGAGAAGAAGAAGAAATATTGAAAAATTACAGAGAGATGCAATTGCATTCAGGAGACCCGAAACCATGAATTGCTACAAAGATTTTAACCCTTTCGCCGCCAGCCATTTTTCAGCCAAAAAATGCCATTAAGCTTAACTGGGTAGAGAAGAAAAAAAATCTGCAATATTGGGAATTCCTCTGTGACATGCATAACATTAGGCCTATCCTTGTTTCCCTAAATTAAGAAAATAGGGTCATCGGATTACAGTCCCTGGTTTGATGCATTTTTAGTCAAATGGGCGTTGAACCATTGTGGTGCATAAATGCGCCATTGGCGGTGAAAGGGTTAAGGAAGCCCACTTAAATGCCTTAAATTCTGTATGTAGAGTAATGGAGAGATCACAATGTTTTTAAATTATAGTCAGAATTAAGAAGAGGGGTTGTCTTTGACGTTGCCTGACTCACATGCTCATAATTATGTTTATCTGTGTGTGTGTGTGTGTGTGTGTGTGTGTGTGTGTGTCACTGTGTGCATGCGCATGCACGCATACATGCATACGTGTGTGTTTGCAGCACTGCCAAGTACAACTTTCTGACATTCTTCCCCAAGTTCCTGTTTGAACAGTTCCGCAGATATGCCAACATCTTCTTCCTGTTTATCGCCCTTATCCAGGTCAGATTGTGTGTGTGTGTTTGGAGGGGTGTATCTTTTTGAGAGAGAGAGAGAGAGAGAGTGTGTGTGTGTGCATGTGCGTGTGCACGCGCGTCTGTGCGTGTGTGTGTGTGTGTGTGTGTGTGTGTGTGTGTGTGTGTGTGTGTGTGTGTGTGTGTGTGTGTGTGTGTGTGTGTGTGTGTGTGTGTGCCAGTAATGATGCCTGTGTAGATCTTATTCAACAGTGTGTGTGTGTGTGTGTGTGTGTGTGTGTGTGTGCACGTTCATGAGTTAGTAATTGTGTATGCAATGTGTTTCTGTGTGTGAGTGAGTGTGAGAAAGAGTGAGAATGTGTATGTGTGTAAGTGTTTTGATAGGTATATGTAATTTATGCATACAGGAGTGTGAATGTGTTTGAGCACCTGAGTAATAAACTTGTATTTAGTGTTTGGTTTTGTGATGAGTGTTTGTGCATATTAATAATTTTTTATTATTGTGTTGTGTGTGTTAGTGTGCACAAATACAGGTGGATGCATATATTATGATAAATATTATGTATATAATAATTAGACAGTTACGCTCCTCCTCCGACACTTCTCTCCTCCAGATCCCTCGTTCAAGTTCAAGTTCAAGTATACTTTAATATCTCCAAAAAAAAAATTCAGAGAAACATGACAGAGATACAACATAACTGAAAGAACATTAATCAAACGTGTGAAACAAAATTATACCAATCAAATAATTATTAAAATTCATTACATGAACTTAGAAATGTGCACATTTAAAACAGAGCACCTGGACCCTTGGCGAATGCTCCTTCTCTTTCCAGGCCCCCTCCACTTGGAATAAACTCCCTTTACCTCAACTCCCTTTCTTCATTTAAGTCTTCTCTCAAAACTACTCTTTTCAAATCATAGCCTGCTATATTTCTTTTCAAAGTACTGTGCCGCTTCTATCCGCATGTGTTTGTGTGCATGCGTGTTGTTTGTGCGTGTGTGGTGTGTGTGCGTGCGCGTGTGTAGTGCTTTCATGTGTGTGTGTCTGTGTCCGTGTCTGTGTGTCTGTGTTTAGTGCATGCGTGTATCTGTGTTTAGTGCGTGCATGTGCGCGCGAGCGTGTGTGTATAATATATTTTTGTCGTTTATTTATTGCTTGCTGGTTTATTCATTTATAATTGTAAGCGCTTAGTGCTTTTTTTAAAGATTTGGTGCTATATATGCTAATTATTATTATTATTATTATTATTATTATTATTATTATTATTATTATTATACGTAAATAGAATGAGATGGCAAGATTATGATGGGTTTTTTTTAGCTTTGTTTTTGAACAGTGTGATGTATGTGATAAGTGCTTATGTTTTCGCTCATGAAGCATTGTTTATCACAAATACAAGCCCTTCAAAGAGTTTTTTTCTAATTTAATTACGTGTGTTTTGCAGCAAATCCCCAATGTCTCCCCCACGGGTCGCTACACCACGGCTGTCCCTCTTCTCTTTATACTCATGGTGTCTGCCATGAAGGAAGTCATCGAAGACTTTGTAAGAAACATATATGTATTTTTGTCGATTTTACACATTTTCAGGAAGCATACATGCACATATCGTACAGAATAGTAATCATTTTGATAGCATGACAAAAATGACAATGACTATAGCATCCACAACATTAAATGGTAATGAGGACAAGAGCAACAGCAACAATGATAGTAATAATAACTATAATGGTGATGGTTGATGACAATGACAATGACAACAATGATAGCAATGACGATGACAACAACAGGATGAATAACAATGATAGTATTAATAATTAAATAGCAGCAAATAATGGTAAGAAGCACGACTTCAGCAAAGGCAAAATAAATAACAGGAGCAATACTCCTGATGACAATACTACCATTGTCCTCATCATATCCACCACCACAATCCCCATCGACGACCGTCATCAACAACACTAGAAATATAATTATTCATTAGTGATTGAAGCCTTTCGCCGCCAGACGTTTTTTAGTCACACATTTGTCAACCATACCTATAAAGAAAAGTATAGTGACATCTGTAGTACTCAGGGATTGGAATTTGAAAGTGAAAAAAAGCAGAAAAGCAGGGGTCTGGGGGCCGCAGAAGGCTCCCGGTGGGAGTCAGAAGCCCCTTGAAGCTGAATATTTTTTAGTAATTGAAGCCCTGAAAACAGCTTTAGAATTGCTAAATTTGGTTAATTTTGCATTCACTCAAAATAAGTCATTATACACTCATCTATGCTTATCCTAGTTTTCAAGGGAATCTACTACTACAGACATACAAGGAGAGAGTGAGAGAGACAGGGACAGACAGAGGAGAGAGAGTGTGTGGGAGAGAGAGAGAGAGAGAGGAAGGAAACGAAGCAAAACAAAACATTTTTTTTAAAATTTATGCATGGTAATGAGATAAGCATCAGTGCTTTTGTGCACTCAACCCTGTGGCCAAGCAAGAAGATTAACCCTTTCACCGCCAATGTCGCATTTTTGCACCACAATGATTTAACACCCATGTCATTAAAAGTCTTGAAATCAGGGTCTGTTATTCAACGATATCGGGTTCCTAAATTCGGGTAGTAAGGATTGGCTGTATTCTAAATGTATCACAGAGAAATCCCACAATATTGCAGACAAAATATTTTCTGTAGCCAAGTATGTTTAATGGAAGTTGTTGGCTCAAGGATGGCTGGCGGTGAAAGGGTTAAATAGACCAGCAAATAAGTAATGCAAAAAAACCGGATAAAGTAACATAAGCATCATAGCATTACCATTCAAAACAACAATTATAAAAAACAAAACAGTGCCGTATTTTTTTGGTTATAAGCGATATTAATTTATCCAATTTCGACCTATGCGCCTATTACAAGAGGGTGCCCTATTAGTGAACAAAATTGTGAGAAGAGAGGCAATGATTGCCTTGCTCAGTACAGTTTACTGTGAGTCTAGACATTAAGTGGTAACAAGTCGCCAATACGACGAATACTCACTTTAAAAATGCTTCAAAATCAATCAATCAATCAATCAAAATATTTATTGTCTTTAAAACATAAAGAAATTCTTTGTCTGGCATGCACATAGAACACATATGCAAATAGAGACAATAAGACAATATACAGTAAATACATAATGAGTTAAATTACAATACAATATAACACATACACACACACACACACACACACACACACGTACACGTACACCACCCCCTCCCCTTCCCCACAACATATTTTTCCGAAACTCCACCCTCAACCATGCCTTTTCCACCCTCACACACACACACACACACACACACACACACACACACACACACACACACACACACACACACACACACACACACACACACACACACACAGAGAGAGAGAGCTAAACAAACAATTTGTATAAAAGTAATAATAGGACAACAAACAAAATTTATAAAAGGGGGTACATAAAACCAAGGCTTAGATTATAAAAGCCAATGCTGAATACTAGAACAATGTAAAATAATGTATGCTAAAGTCAACACACTGTGATTCACCCTGGCTCTCTCTCTCTCTCTCTCTCTCTCTCTCTCTCTCTCTCTCTCTCTCTCTCTCTCTCTCTCTCCTCCCTCTCTCTCTCTCTCTCCCCTGCCTCCCTCCCTCCTCCTCTCCTCTCTCTCTCTCTCTCTCTCCCCCCCCCCCCCCCCCCACTCTCTCTCTCTCTCTCTCTCTCTCACACACACACACACACACACGCAGCTTAAACCAACAATTTGTATAAAGTAATAATGGGACAATATGCATAAAACAAAACTAAAATGAATAATACCCCAAGCATAATACACAAACACAAAGTTTAGATTATAAAAACCAATTCTGAATACTAGAACAATGATAAAAGGTATGCTAAAATCAACACACATTCACCCTATCTCTCTCTCTCTCTCTCTCTCTCTCTCTCTCTCTCTCTCTCTCTCTCTCTCTCCCTCCCTTCCTCCTCCAATCACACAGAGCAAACTTACAGTATGTACATATTTTTGTATATAGAAAATGTATAGATATATATAGTTGTTTTTGTAAATATCTGCTTAGCTTTCTTTCTATGGTTTAATTATTTTTTATTGTAGTCTTCTGTTCTGACTTCTTATTTTTCGATAATGGGGGGTGAGGAGATTTTTTTTTTAACATTAAATGGATACCTGTAAAGTGCTTTATCTTGGTCATGTGTACATTTTAAATATGGTACTTTATAGTCTATTATTTAATTATTTTGTGTTATATTCTTTAACAGTAATGGAAATATTCATAAAAAATAAATCTTACTTATTCTCTATTACCCATCATTATATAGAAATGGTTATATTATTATATAGAAATACGCTTATATAGGAATGGTTAATTTACTTAGAGCTTCACTTACACATGGCATGAAAGTCACACAATGAAAATTTGTAGCTGTGTAAATGTGAGTGAAGTAAGGCAAGGGTGGGTGGGGGTCCAAAGTGTTGCATTGAAATTGACCTGATATCATCCCTGCAAGAAGAAAACAATGTTGATATTATAGAAGACAAGAGGCAAAGCCTACAAGGCTCACGTCTGATTGTTATTACTATAGCAGGCATGGGAATTCCCATGACAATTCCCATGCCTGTATAGAGAGAATACTGTTATGTAGACACTTGTGCATCTGAAAACAGAATTAATTTTTATTTTACTGTGTAAATTAAAATTATTTCTATGCACCCCTACCCCTTTCTTTAAAATTTAATTATATGTATGCGCATGTAACATAGTGGAGCCCTATTTTTTATTTTTGGCAAACAAGTAAAATTGAAAAGCATATTGACCAAGCTTTCAGAAAAAAACATAGTGACCAATCCCCCCCCACACACCCCCCCGCCGGGGTAAGGGGGGTCTACGGACACCTGTAGTAGGCCTAGTCTTTGCCTGTGGGTCTAAGCCTCTTACTCTTAGAAAATTAATAATTGAAGTTGCGTGATCTGTTACTGTTTTAAACTGATTGTTCATGCGATGAAAACTTGTTCCACATCATCTACATTTCTGTAAGATATTTTATATTAGTCCTAATATTTTATTTTCGTTTCGTTAATTCCCCCCCCCCCCCCCTCTGCCACAAAGCAAAGGTCAAGGTCACAGCCAGCAAGCTCATCCATGTTTATCTTCCCCTGTACAGTCTTTGCTCATGGTGATCAATCGTCTAGGCCTAACAAAGGATTTGTACGTCGAAGGCAGTGAAATCGACGAACCCTGGATTTTCCGTATATTTTTTTTCAAGACTGAAATGAATGTGGGCTAAATGTTAAGTACGTCGTCTTGATTATGAGGTAAGGCATGGACTCTAGGCCTAGGCCTTGTTGCCGGAAGTGCAGTAGGCTAAGTTATGCGCAGAGATGATGAGCAAATGAACACGAACAACCGTTACTCAAAGGCGCAAATAAAGCTAAACAACCGGGCCGTCAACGCACACACTCGGTACATCCATTTGTTACAGAAAATATAAGTTGACGACGTTAAAATGTACCTATTTGTACACACCTGAAGTCTTGTGTTTCTTTTTAAAGAGCGTTTTTGTATTTCTAATGGAGAGTCTTCTTTCCAGTATCTCCTACTCGGTACAACACAACAGTAATCTCTGCAACAAATGATTTTCTTTCTTTTGTTCCTTACCGATGTATCTGACTGCTTTGATCGCCATGACTTGAAGGCTCACGTCAAAATCAAGTATCCTGCTATTTTTAACCCTCTAACATGTTATGTTTTTTTGAGAAAATGACAACGTTAAAGTTTCAGTGGAGAGTGAGAGTCTTCTTTAGTTTGAAGAGTGTGACTGAGTCAAGGTTAAAGGTTGCACAACAGTAATCTCTGCAACAAATGATTATCTTTATTTTGTTCTTTATCAATGTATCCGACTGCTTTGATCGTCGTGACTTGAAGGCTCACGTCAAAATCAAGTATCCTGCTAACTTTAACCCTCTAACGCCTTATATGTTTAGAGAAAATGACAACGTTAAGGTTTTGAGTTAAGGTTAAAGGTCGGGGCCACGGACGCAACACACACACACACACACACACACACACACATACACACATACATACACACAGACACACAACCGAACATGTACGATACTATAGACTCAGTTTGAAGAGTGTGACTGAGTCAAGGTTAAAGGTTGCACAACAGTAATCTCTGCAACAAATGATTATCTTTATTTTGTTCTTTATCAATGTATCCGACTGCTTTGATCGTCGTGACTTGAAGGCTCACGTCAAAATCAAGTATCCTGCTAACTTTAACCCTCTAACGCCTTATATGTTTAGAGAAAATGACAACGTTAAGGTTTTGAGTTAAGGTTAAAGGTCGGGGCCACGGACGCAACACACACACACACATACACACATACATACACACAGACACACAACCGAACATGTACGATACTATAGACTCACTTTGTTTTAAAAAACGACGTGAGCCAAAAATGTACCATAACTGGAAGAGTTTTGTTAAAATATTAAGATATTTCCTTCTAAAACATTTCTTGAAATCTGAATATTTATTTTGATGTATTGTTTTTATTTTATTACAAAGTGCTTCACTGTTTAGTTTTCATGCTGACCTGTTCTTTCCCTTTGCATCTTTATTTTTCTTTCATTGCATTATTTCTTATGCATCTTATTTTCTGACATATTCTTAATTTCTTTCACTTGTTTGTTTGTTTTTGCTCATCTTCTTCCTGTTTTCTATTAGTTATTTCTCTTTTATTATTGTTTTCAATTTTATGGTTTCTATATTTTTGTTATCTTTGTTTCTTTATAACTTTGGTTCTTGCCATTCTGTTTTTCTCTCATTTCTCACTCTTCCTTCTTGCATTTCCTACAGAAAAGACATCGAGCAGATGATGAGACCAACAACAGAAAAGTTCAAGGTTTGTACAGCCCGCTTTCTGTTCCTTTTCTTTGAGCTTTCCTTGCATTTTTTGTCTGTCTTTCATTCTCTAGTATATTGTACATATCTTATTGTTTTATGCATGCACACAAATACATTAAAACTCAGTTGCCATTGGTGATTCAAGAATTTCCAGGTGTCTGCAACTTGAAGAATGTGCCATTTTTATTTTTAAAAATAAAAATAAAAACAAAAGGCTGCCCGAATTATCGTAACTCAAATTCATAATTGATCAACTTCGATATGCTTGACTCATCCAAAAGACTAAAGAAACACTCTGCTGCAGCTGGAAAACGAACTAGAGTTTGTTGCTTAGCGAGGTGAACGCACATGATTAACGCATTACCCCTGAGCCACAGTCTACCACTCACATGCACGCATACATGTATGGGCTTACATGTGGGGACATGTCCACTTGTGCAGTGCATCGGGGTGAACACTGGGTGTGGATCAAGTGGTCAAATGTGGTGGTGGGAGATGTTGTCAAGGTCACTGACGGACACTTTTTCCCTGCCGATCTCATCCTCCTGTCTTCAAGGTCAGTGAGACAGAGAGAGAGAATGAGTGTCAAAGTCAAAGCATTATTTAAAGATGAACATGGAAAAAGCAAGAGGATGCTTTTTTCACTTGTGTTTTGTGTGTGTATGTGCATGTATACACCTGTGTGTGTGTGTGTGTGTGTAGAAATGCGCACGTGTAAGTGTGAAGCCTGAATTCAGGCAATTGATGCTGGATTTGGCAGTGGTCTGCCTGAAGAAAAGTCTCTCTCACAACAAAATATCCTGCACTATGCTTTAGAGAAGAAATGAAAATTCAGGCAAATGTTTGTATTATCACATCCACCCATGGCATAAGTGTGTGTGCATGTGCGCGCAAATTTGTCATACTTTTTATGTCTGATGTCACCTTTGATTTGATAATTGATAACAGTCCAGGCTGCCTGATTCACTGAAAGAGGATGATGATGACAGGAGTGATAATGATGGTAATGATAAACATGACTGTGTTTCTAATTGTAAGAAATCCTACTAATCCTACAAATGTGGTGGTGGGAGTATGGATTAGTCTACATGGAAGAAAAAAATATTATATATTGAAAATGATGATGTCAGTGAATGAATAGTCCTGTGTTGGTGATCATGGTGGTTGGAGGATCTTGGCTGCCTTAGACTATTCCACTCGGTCAAAAGAAACTGGTTGTGCACTTTTCTTGATTTATCCTTTTGACAGTCTGAGTAGAAATAACATATACAAAATGTTGGTCTATTAAAAGTCAACTGGTTGAAAGGAATTGATGACTGCACCATTTCCTTTCAAATCTCTCAGGAAGTGGTGGGAAAGCAGCCAATGCTTAGTGATAGTGTGAGGACGGCACACGGCCACAACTAGTTGACAAGAGTTCACAACTCAAGTTTCTTTCAACTAAAAGGTCGAATAGTGTGAGTCGGCTTTATGATGTTGATATTGATGTTTGTTGTGAGACTGAACTGCAGATTGGATGCAGTGACGATAATGATGTCCATGACAGTGACAAAATTGGCAATGATGATGATAATGATGTCCATGTCAACAACAGCACCAATAATGATGATGTTTTTTTTTTCGTTTCCTGTATTACAGTGAACCACAGGCCATGTGCTATGTGGAGACAGCCAACCTGGATGGGGAAACTAACCTAAAGTTACGGCAGGTCAGTACTTATGGCGTACAAAACTCTATTAAATGAGGGTTTTGTTTGAAGCACATAGGGATAGAAAAAAAAGTGAAACAGACTCAGTTTAAAGAAGTTGCTGAAAAAGTTAAGTACAAAAAAAAAATAAAAAAAATAATACAGAATATCAAATTAGAGTAAGGATATCAACTTCATTTTTTTGTCAAGCGTTTGTGTACATCTGGCTATGTGTTGATATATGATGTATATATTTTCCAGATATGTTATTATCAACAGTTTATGTTGAACAAACCCCTATATTATAATAATATTTGTAGGT
This sequence comes from Phymorhynchus buccinoides, assembly GCA_017654935.2. Lineage (NCBI taxonomy): Eukaryota > Metazoa > Mollusca > Gastropoda > Neogastropoda > Raphitomidae > Phymorhynchus > Phymorhynchus buccinoides. The sequence continues at coordinate 33,272 of JAGGCT020000172.1, forward strand.
ATTTATTATTAGGTATTGGTACTTTATAGTCACAGAGGCGTCTGTGAAATTTGAAATTTGGGTTGCTCCCACCTGGAGAGCGCGCGATTTTTGTGTGACTGATGAGGAAGGAAAGGGTGGGTGGGTAAATTTTGACCAAATGACAACTTTTTCGTTGCCACTGGGTTTAACGTGTGCTAAGTGCATGGGCACAGGGGACCTCAGTTTATCGTCTCATCCAAAAGACTCCACATTCAGACCGTGAGATGAAAAATCCCCTGTACCCAGGTTCGAACTCGGGTTTACTTGACACAAGGCGAACGTCAAACTTCATTATTGCAGCAACCCAACTGACTCACCAAAATTGTACATAATGGTCGTTATATACTGGATATTTTTGTACATGTAGTAATAAACAAGTAGAGACGAGACTGAATGAAACTGTACTGATTACTGGGATGTCTGCGGTAGAGGTACTGGGTACCCCTTCGGTGGGGTTCAACTGTAGAAGGTATCTTAAGAAATGTGTATGTAATCCACATGCACTTGTACTTTCTTAGCATCAGTTTACTAATGTGTTTATTTCATGTCACTCTTGAAACAGAGAGACTGACAGACAGACAGTCATTCGAGAGAGAGACACATAAAGAGAAAAGATGAGGCAGAGAATGAGAGAGAGAGAACACGGAAGGCAGACAGAGAAAAATGCTCTTGTTTCACATTTTGTTACAAACAGGGTCTCAATTGTGCAAATAATTTTCTGACAATGCTCTTGTTTCACGTTTTGTTACAAACTGAAACAGGGTCTCAATTGTGCAAAGAATTTTCTGACTGAATGCTCTTGTCTGGCGTTTTGTTACAAACAGGGTCTCAATTGTATGATAAACCTGCTGACTTAATTTAAATGCTCTTGTTTGATATTTTGTTGCAAACAGGGTCTCACTTGTACAATGAATCTGCTGACTGAATGCTCTTGTTTGACGTTCTGTTGTGAACAGGGCCTCCGTTGTACGATGAATCTGCTGACTGGAGATGAGCTGAGCTCCCTCCACGGAATGGTGGAGTGTGAGATGCCCAACCGACACCTGTACGAGTTTGTCGGCAACATTCAGCTACAGGACAAGAGGTCTGTCACTGTTGTTTTTTCCTTTTCAAGATGTTGCTTTCATTCCAAACTGACATACGAAGCGAAGCTGGTTATGTTTTTGGTGGCGTTTGTTGGTTCCTGGCTGGCTGGCACTGGCTGACTGACTGACTCACTAGCCGACTATCTCTCTATGTTAGCACGATAGCATTTGAACGGAGGGACCTAGGACCCTGACATTTTACTCGCGAATAGATATTTAGGATATCTAGGCCAAGTTTGAACATGAAGGTCATTGTTCAAAGGTCAAGGTCACTCGAGCCAAAAAATGTTGCTGCGTGGCCAGTGATGTAGCGTGTCATGCTCCAGTGGAGGTATTGTGATTGCTTCCAATAAAATAACCCCAAAGAACCTTTAACCTTTGGCGCACTGCATTCTTTCTGATGTTCCGCACTCTGCCACTGCATTCTTTTTGAGGCCAACGCCTACACCCACTTGATTGAAATGCTGTAATTTTCTCTATTTGCTGTGTGCAGACTTGATTATTGGAATACTAATAAAGAAATGATTGAGGAAAGCTTTGATGCTATGCATTTTGTTATCCGTTCTTGTTTTGTTGTTGAAAAAAAAGAAAGAAGCAAAAACAACAAAGCGAAAGTGTTGACTTACTGTTTGGGCACTGTCGGAATGAGTGCAGAATGCTTCTGAGTTCGTCCAAAGTCATGTTGATGATCACTTTTATCAAAATAACTCACGGAAATATTATTATGAATATTATGAAAGGCGAAATTTCCTCCAGATCCAACCTAGTAGTCGAAATCGGCACCGATTGACAATCGCGACATCAGGATCGTTTCATCGAGTCACAGTGACACTGTCTACCCCACCCCCACCCCTTTCTACTGCACTACGATCTTCTATTACTCTTTCACTGTCGATATCCGACCTAACAAAGCCCAAAAATGCATTATCTAAGCAAACCTCGATGATAATTTCCAGCAGGAAAGCTTCACCAACCCGAAAATCCGCCATGTTTGATAGGAAACTTGACTTTCTGACCGAACAAAACTTTGAAAAATTAAGTAAACGGTTATAAAAGCAATATGGCGTCTAACTGACAGAAACAAATGTTGACTGAGCCTCGTTCTGAAGCGAAAGTAAGGTTATTTACATTTTTAGTAACGGGAATAATGTCAGCGAAAGCGTTGGTTTTGAGTAGCCCTCTCTGGGAGGCAGGGCGCCAGCAACGGCAGGGGAGAGTATCTACTCTGCGACACAGTGCGCTTGCAGCATGCTAAAGCTTAGACACTTTCACCTGGCAGATAAGTGTAATGTCCTATTCTGTTTGTTCAAGCTTATTTAAAAACAAGCAGGAAAATGCAAGTATTCTTTTATTGCATTGTAAGGGTAAGGTTTTTTTTTTTTCTATGTCTTCAAGTAAGGATTTACCATTGCATTTTACTGCCTGTTTTTGCATTTAGCTCAATTCTTGTAAATCCCTTTTGCAAGGTTCAGTTATTTTTGCTTTTGTCTCTCTCTCTCTCTCTCTCTCTCTCTCTCTCTCTCTCTCTCTCTCTCTCTCTCTCTCTCTCTCTCTCTCTCTCTCTCTCTCTCTCTCTCTCTCTCTCTCTCTCTCTCTCTCTCTCTCTCTCTCTCTCTCTCTCTCTCTCTCTCTCTCTCTCTCTCTCTCTCTCTCTCTCTCTCTCTCTCTCTCTCTCTCTCTCTCTCTCTCTCTCTCTCTCTCTCTCTCTCTCTCTCTCTCTCTCTCTCTCTCTCTCTCTCTCTCTCTCTCCTCTCTCTCTCTCTCTCTCTCTCTCTCTCTCTCTCTCTCTCTCTCTCTCTCTCTCTCTCTCTCTCTCTCTCTCTCTCTCTCTCTCTCTCTCTCTCTCTCTCTCTCTCTCTCTCTCTCTCTCTCTCTCTCTCTCTCTCTCTCTCTCTCTCTCTCTCTCTCTCTCTCTCTCTCTCTCTCTCTCTCTCCTCTCTCTCTCTCTCTCTCTTCTCTTCTATTTTATTTTTATTATTTATTTATTTACTTTTTGGGAGGCCCCAGCCCTCTGTTCCTTTTGACACGGGCATATGGCCCAGATCAATGAAACCATTTTCAAGTCTCCTTTCTCGCTCTCTCTCTCTCTCTCTCTCTCTCTCTCTCTCTCTCTCTCTCTCTCTCTCTCTCTCTCTCTCTCTCTCCTCTCTCTCTCTCATAGTTCCTGTCCCTGTCTTGCTAAGGTTTGTGTTTGATATGTACCTATCAGTCTTTGTAAATCTCTCGCATCCAAATCCCCAGTCTTTATCTTATGGATTAGTTCTATGGCATACTGTGTCTATGTTCAAAACTTTGAACAAAGGAGGTTCTATGCTTCACATATTTAGGGTCAGTGTTAGGATAAGTGTTAAGGCCAGTAAGTCTCTCACTTCATCCAAATCCCCATAGTCTTTATCTTATGGATTAGTTCTATGGCATACTGTGTCTATGTTCAAAACTTTGAACAAAGGAGGTTCTATGCTTCACATATTTAGGGTCAGTGTTAGGATAAGTGTTAAGGCCAGTAAGTCTCTCACTTCATCCAAATCCCCAGTCTTTATCTTATGGATTAGTTCTATGGCATGCTGTGTAACCCTTTAAAAAAGGAGGTTCTATGCTTCACATATTTAGGGTCAGTATTAGGATAAGGGATAGGGCTAGTGATACATCTAGGTGAGGAGCATGATCGTGTTATAACATGGTTTACTTCATAAAAACAGACAAACAAACAAAAAACAGATGGAATATTTGGCATGGGCGTGCTCCTCTCCTTTTCTTCCACACATTGTCTTCCCTCTTTCTTTGTTTAATTCTGTCAGTTGTTAAAAAAGATGTTTGTGTGCATGCAGTGCTGTGCCTCTTGGGCCAAACCAGTTGCTACTGAGAGGAGCTATGCTTAGGAACACTGGCTGGATCTTTGGTAAGGATGTGTATGACTATGTGTTTGTGTGTTCTTGAGCATGTGCTTGCGACGTGCATGCATGTTTGTGTGTACATGTGTGTGTTTGTTTGTCTGTCCATCAGTCTGTGTATGCTTGTGTCAATGTGTGTGTGTGTGTGTGCGCAAAGCGTATAAACAAATGACAGTTTGTTCATATATGACTATTGTGTTTAAACAAAAGAGAGAGTGACTTGGTGATTGTAAAGCACTTAGATCTCAGAGGTTTGGAAGCATTATATCAATATGTGTGCTTGTATCTATCTAAGCTTGGGGAGAGATAGAAAATTCAACGACTCTGTATTTTTTTAATTTATTTGCAAAGGCCACTGCAAGGAGGTCAAAACAATCTCTCTCTCTCTCTCTCTCTCTCTCTCTCTCTCTCTCTCTCTCTCTCTCTCTCTCTCTCTCTCTCTCTCTCTCTCTCTCTCTCTCTCTCTCTCTCTCTCTCTCTCTCTCTCTCTCTCTCTCTCTCTCTCTCTCTCTCTCTCTCTCTCTCTCTCTCTCTCTCTCTCTCTCTCTCTCTCTCTCTCTCTCTCTCTCTCTCTCTCTCTCTCTCTCTCTCTCTCTCTCTCTCTCTCTCTCTCTCTCTCTCTCTCTCTCTCTCTCTCTCTCTCTCACACACACACACACACACACACACACACACACACACACACACACACACACACACACACACACACACACACTCACAGTCGCATGCACACACACGCATGCAGAGGTAGAGAGCGAAAGATGTCGATGGATGATTGTTGTTGGCACTGATGTGTGTTGTGATCATTCACACTGTGGTGGGATGCACTTTTCACAATAGTGTGCAATTTTAATGTGATACAATGTCTCACAGTGTGGAGCGATGTTCATGTATCGTGTTATAATGCGGTGTGATGTGACATGTAGCCTCATTGCGATGTGTTGTGTCAGCGGTTGTGGTGTACACGGGTCATCAGACCAAGCTGATGCTCAACTCTACCACCACTCCCCTCAAACGATCCAATGTGGAAAAACTCACCAACACACAGGTACATTGTGTCTGTGTGTGTGCGTGCGCAAGTGTGTGTGTGTCTGTGTGTGTGTGCGCGCGTGTGTGTGTGTGTAAGGCACTACTTTTGTTTCCCCAAAATGAGACCTTTGCGCGTTTTAATGTAACTAACTATATAGTAAGAAAGTATAACAACAAAATCTGAATTTTTGGGTAAAATTTGGGAGGTGCACCGTAAAATATGATGCGCCCTACAGCCCCTTAACTATTATATGTTATTAGTGATATAGGACGCAGGTGTCTCAGACATGAGAAAAGTACCATTGTATAGTCTGTAAAGTATTGTGATTGATGGAAGAAGTATGTTGCAGATCTTGCTGTTGTTCATCATTCTGGTGGTGCTGTCCCTGGTGTGTGCCGTAGCCAACAGTGTGTGGACTGGCCGCCATGCGTCCAAGGACTGGTACCTCTTTTACAAAGGTCAGTCACGTTTCATTTTGACCCATGATGCGGTGGGATTCTTCTTCTGTGTCCATATGGAAGAGGTACATATGTATCAGGTTTCACTGGTCTCCCAGCTGCATTCAGCTGACACGTTCTGATTTCGGAGGAGCTCAAAGCAGAACATTATTTTGAGGATTCAGCCTTCGTTCGTGCCACTGGTGTTGTCTGAATGATCGATGAAGAAGAATTTGGAAGATTTTTTTTTAGAAGCCAGAGAATTTGCCAATAACTGAATAAGGCAGAAAAATAGTAGATGATAGTAAGAAGAGGAAAAGGCAGAGTCAAAGAGTGTGATATATTAGTGGAAGTTGCTTGTAGAATTTCCAGAAGGTGGGGAAATTATTTGTACTGAAACACCACCGAAGTATCCCCAAGTGGAGAGACTCGTGGAAGGCTGGGTCATCCAGCTCCCCATATGGAGGCATGAGGCATCCATACACTGCCCTGTGCGATGGAATCATGTCACTGTGCCCCTGTCTCTATGTGACCCCCTCATTTTGTGCCCCCATCTCTATGTACCCCTATGTGACCCCCTCATTTTGCCCCCATCTCTTTATGTCCTTGATGTATGTGCACAATGTGCCCCTGTCTCTATGTGACCCCCTCATTTTGCCCCCATCTCTTTATGTCCTTGATGTATGTGCACAATGTGCCCCTGTCTCTATGTGACCCCCTCATTTTGCCCCCATCTCTTTATGTCCTTGATGTATGTGCACAATGTGCCCCTGTCTCTATGTGACCCCCTCATTTTGCCCCCATCTCTTTATGTCCTTGATGTATGTGCACAATGTGCCCCTGTCTCTATGTGACCCCCTCATTTTGCCCCCATCTCTTTATGTCCTTGATGTATGTGCACAATGTGCCCCTGTCTCTATGTGACCCCCTCATTTTGCCCCCATCTCTTTATGTCCTTGATGTATGTGCACAATGTGCCCCTGTCTCTATGTGACCCCCTCATTTTGCCCCCATCTCTTTATGTCCTTGATGTATGTGCACAATGTGCCCCTGTCTCTATGTGACCCCCTCATTTTGCCCCCATCTCTTTATGTCCTTGATGTATGTGCACAATGTGCCCCTGTCTCTATGTGACCCCCTCATTTTGCCCCCATCTCTTTATGTCCTTGATGTATGTGCACAATGTGCCCCTGTCTCTATGTGACCCCCTCATTTTGCCCCCATCTCTTTATGTCCTTGATGTATGTGCACAATGTGCCCCTGTCTCTATGTGACCCCCTCATTTTGCCCCCATCTCTTTATGTCCTTGATGTATGTGCACAATGTGCCCCTGTCTCTATGTGACCCCCTCATTTTGCCCCCATCTCTTTATGTCCTTGATGTATGTGCACAATGTGCCCCTGTCTCTATGTGACCCCCTCATTTTGCCCCCATCTCTTTATGTCCTTGATGTATGTGCACAATGTGCCCCTGTCTCTATGTGACCCGCTCAGTTTGCCCCCATCTCTTTATGTCCTTGATGTATGTGCACCCGTCCCTAAATATCCCCTAGGAATAGGGTTAGGGGTTAAGGTTAGAGATAGGGTTAGGCAAAGCAAACAACGGAGATATAAAGGACGGGGACACATAGAGACGAAAATGGTGATGCACAGAGATGGGGACACATAGAGACGGAAATGGTGACGCACAGAGATGGGGACACATAGAGATAGGGGACACATAGAGACGAAAATGGTGATGCACAGAGATGGGGACACATAGAGAGAAATGGTGACGCACAGAGTGGGGACACATAGAGATGGGGACACATACACATAGAGATGGGGACACATAGAGACGGAAATGGTGACGCACAGAGATGGGGACACATAGACATAGAGACGGCACAGAGAATGGTGGTGACACAGAGATGGGGACACATAGAGATGGGGACACATAGAGACGGAAATGGACGCACAGAGATGGGGACACATAGAGAGAAATGGGGACACATAGAGATGGGGACACATAGAGACGGAAATGGTGACACACAGAGATGGGGACACAGAGAGACAAAATGGGGGACACACAGAGACGGACAATGGGACACAGAGAGATGAAATGGTGACACAGAGATGGGGACAGAATGGTGACGCACAGAGATGGGGACACATAGAGATGGGGACACATAGAGACGGAAATGGTGACGCACAGAGATGGGGACACACATAGAGATGGGGACACATAGAGACGGAAATGGTGACGCACAGAGAGACACATACTGACATAGAGATGGGGACACATAGAGATGAAAATGGTGACACACAGAGATGAAAATGGTGACACACAGAGAGATGGGGAAAATGGTGACACACAGAGATGGGGACACATAGAGATGGGGACATGTAGAGATGACACATAGAGATGGGGACACTTAGAGATGGGGACACATAGAGATGGGGACATGTAGAGATGGGGACACATAGAGAGAGATGGGGGACAGAGATGGGGACACATAGAGATGTAGAGATGGGGACATGTAGAGATGGGGACACAGAGAGATGGGGACAGAGATGGGGACATAGAGAGAGATGGGGACACATAGAGATGGGGACACATAGAGATGGGGACACATAGAGATGGGGACACATAGAGATGGGGACATATAGAGATGGGGACACATCAAGAGACACACAGAGATGGGGACACGTAGAGATGGGGACACATCAAGATGAAAATGGTGACACACAGAGATGGGGACACATCATAGAGATGGGGACACATAGAGATGGGGACACATAGAGATGGGGACACATAGAGATGGGGACACATAGAGGTGGGGACACATAGAGATGGGGACACATCAAGATGAAAATAGAGATGGGGACACATAGAGATGGGGACACATAGAGGACACATAGAGATGGGTGACACATAGAGATGGGGACACATAGAGATGACAATGGGACACACAGAGAGATAGAGGGGACACATAGAGACATAGACACACAGAGATGGGGACACATAGAGATGGGGACACATAGAGATGACAATGGTGACACACAGAGATGGGGACACATAGAGAGATGGGGACACATAGAGATGTGGGGATGGGGACACATAGAGATGATGGGGACACATAGAGATAGAGATGGGGACACATAGAGATGGGGATAGAGATGAAATGACACACAGAGGGGGACACACATAGAGATGGGGACACATAGAGATGGGGACCACATAGGATGGGGACACATAGAGATGGGGACCACATAGAGATGGGGACACATAGAGATGACAATGGTGACACACAGAGATGTGGACACATAGAGACAATTTGGGTGACACACAGATGGGGACACATTGCTACGTAACTGATACGATTATTCTATGTTCACCTCACCTCACCTCACCTCTTTCAGAAAAGATGTCGCTGTATTTATCTGTTCAAGATATCCTCGGATATTTTTCTTTTCTACCCTCTCTCTTCTTCTTTCTATTCCATATCAGTCCTCACAACAGACCACGAACTTCACGCTTATTTGATTGTATGTTTGATTGCAGGAAATGTGCAGATTCAGCAAAGTCAGGTACTCAC
>JAGGCT020001729.1:0-25000 GCA_017654935.2 Phymorhynchus buccinoides
TAATGATGATGATGATGCTATGGAGTTCCGTATCGGTCTGAGACTGCATGGCAGGGCTGTATTCTACGCTTCCTTTCATAATGATATCCCGGCATTAACCAGGCCCGAGAACTACAGACACCCGCAGTGTTGGTCTTGCAATTAGAGCAACGCTCTCAGAATCGCATCCGTTAAGCGGATGAAACTCGACTGTGTGGTTTCAGTCTTCCCATTGAGCCCATAGCCACTCACTCTGGGTAGGAGTCGGTCCAGGACCGAAAAAAAACCCTCGCCTCTGATGGGATTCGAACCCTAGACCTCCCAGCCAGTAGTCCGCGACGCTAACCACTACACCACGGCGGCTGGTGAGAAGGATATTTATATATGAGTGTGTGTGTGTGTGTGTGTGTGTGTCACGTCAAATTTATATTTCATGATGCAAGAATAAGCTTCAACAGCTTCTTTTTCTTCGCAGTGTGTGGCCACAATCAACACACTGATTATCATACCACAGAACCGGGGAGGTTCAACCACATATGCCGGAAGAAAGGGCCAGAGGCCTGAAAAGATTAAAGTAAGAGAAGAGAGGACAGATAAAAGAAAAAGACTAACTTGATGCCATGATGGGGATCTGCAGGGGAGGGGGGAGAGGGGGGGAGGGTGGGGCTTTTGCTTGGTTGTTAGACTGATGACCCCTGAATGGAGCCACCAGCCGCAGCAGGCAGGGGTCCGTTGAGGAACTTCCAGACTCCAGCTGCGAAACTCTCTGGAATTTTGGCCTCCATTGCTGATGCTGGCAGGTCATACATTTCCTGATTGTTCGGGGAAAGGAGACACTGAGGGACGAGGAGCTGTTGAGAATGATCTCTACGTTGCCGCTCTGGCTGAGGTATGACTGCTCCTTGCATAGCATGGTGAGACTGGTGGCCAGTCGGTGTTGTTGCAGTGAATCATCTGAGCCTCTGTAGCATGTCGGTAATACTGGCTGTCCTGTGGTATCTGTTTAAGATGAATCTGGATTGCTTCCACCTTGTCTATACTCTTCTGAATGAAGGGGTCCCAAACCGTGCAAGCATACTCAAGGTCTGATTATGCAAGAGCTTTTTCTACAGTGTGTGTGTGTGTGTGTGTGTGTGTGTGTGTGTGTGTGTGTGTGTGTGTGTGTGTGTTTGAGATTTAATAATCATTTATTCTAAGCGGTCAAGGTTTTAAGGTTGAATTTTTTTATACAGTGGAACCTCCCTTATAAGACCTTCAAAAATAATCCAAAATGAGGTCTTATAATGGAGGGGTCTTATAGGGAGGTAATTTTAATACTTACAAAGGGCAATGTCTCAGGTAGTCTTATAAGGGGAGGTCTTATAAGGGAGGTTCCACTGTAATACAATAATTAATAATCAACGCTTCTAAGTTCTATTGTTCTAATTTATACATACAAATTTTGGAGAATTATCAAGATGATTTTAATATTGGGTGCACATTTTAGATCAAAATACGACAAAAGTTAATTCATTCAAAAAATGGGCAAATCTGTTATAGTCTTATTATACTAGTACAACAATATTTTCTACTAGTAAAGTAGTATAGTACTTAGTAGTAAGTGTTAGTTTTGCATTGCTGAATAAAAATTTTACGTGTGCGTGCATGCGTGTGTGTGCATCTTAAAGTCAGATTCTCATGACTCATCATCATGCCTTCATTGGCTTCAACAAAAGCAAAACAAACTACAATTTGTACAAATGCATAGCTTTATCACTATGGTCCCATGGAATCATGGATCATTGGATGCCATAATGAAAATCGATGGGCAACCAGATGACATGTCAGCCTGAGCTGAAGTGGCGAGTCAGTGTGTGATGCATCAAATATCACATGTATACATGTGTCAAATAACACTGCAGACATGTTCATTCATAGTAAAGTAAGTCATGAATACGATGATACGTAGCACTATCATTGTATCAATATCTTAGCCCAACAAGTGCTACAGTACAGTGACGACTTCAAACTTGAATCCTACCTGACAACCCTTCTTATGATGAAAACCAACGACAATCACGTGCAGAACTGGCGTTTCTGTTCCCTTCTTTGTCTCCATTTTGATATGTGCAATCTCTCTGTGGCAATTTTATCGCATACACTTTACTCTAAGTGAACTGTCCCAACACGGCAAACTATGACACCCCCATGTTTTGACACTATAACACATCGACGTGTGAGATGATTTGATTGGTGAAACTAGTGCAAAAGATCAACAGCTGGCCAATCAAAAACTGTATGTCTAATAAGGAAATAGGGGACTTAACTCTTTAAAGAGAGAGAGAGAGAGAGAGAGAGAGAGAGTGTGTGTGTGTGTGTGTGTGTGTGTGTGTGTGTGTGTGCGCGCGCGCGTGTGTGTGATAGAATTATAAAAATGTGTGTATATCGCTGGTGTTCATTTCCCAACCGGGAGTCCGTGGTGATGATTCCCGAGGCAAAGTGGCAGATTGCTATCGACGTCCTACTGGGTGGCAGCCGGTGGGAAGGGCGACACAGGAACTCCTCCCTCACCAGATGGGAGTTGAGGGACTTGCAGACTGACACGAAGACATGCAGCAACTTGGATCGTCTCTGCTGATTTGACTTTGTCAATGATCCACCGGCACCCATCAGTAGGCTTTAATTGGCTGTGCTGTTGCCCAGGGCGGGGTTGGATACGCAGACTCATCCTCTGGGGTGTTTGAATTCAGCACAGTGCCACCTACTGTTGGGCAGGGGACCCCTCTTGGAGGACGCCCCAACTTCGCCTGTATGTCTCCTGCACAGCCTGCGATGACATCAGCTCCCGAAACCCTGAAGACGGCCTCTGAGGGAGAAGACTGCTCAGACTACACCAACGAAACAAGATCAGCGGACTACAGGAGCACCTGGACAACCTTCGGCTTGTCTCACTCACAATGCTCAAGTCTCGATCCTACCGCCTAATAGATGCCAACACCCGCATCAAGACCAACAACCTACATGGATGCTGATTTCAGCATCAGGACAAGACTGATATTCTTCAACTCGGATCCCGTCCGAAATGTTCCAGTAACCGGAGGTGCACCCTCATCTGTAAGGGGTGTGCAACGTAGTGCCGGAATCATCTACGACGATGTCTGCCACGTCACGAATTCCTGTCCCATGATCAACTCGAACCATCGATCATCATCACTACCTCACCGAGAAGACTTCGTCCTCAGGAACACCGTCCATAAGGGTCTTTGACCGATTGGACGCTAATCTCATCACCATTCATTCATCGCATGTGTGTGTGCGTGTGCGCGCACTCGCGTGTGTGTATGAAGGTCTTCTTCTTCTTCTTCCATTAACTATCCGCCTTCCGTCCATTTGAAGATTAAAGCTGTGAGAGTATGTATTTCATGTCTCAAAGTTAGAAGAAAGAACATCCGTACGAACGAATTTTCCAATTTGACGTCCTCTTGGCCCGAAGGCACATATTATGGTACATTGTTAGCTATGAATATGGGTAAAGAACATCCGTATATGAAATTTCAGGTTTTGTACTTTGGTGCAAACTGCTGAACATTTTGATGTGTGTGTGAGAGAGAGAGAGCGAGAGAGAGAGAGAGAGAGAGAGAGAGAGAGAGAGAGAGAGAGAGAGAGAGAGAGAGAGAGGGTCACAGAAAATAACTACCAGATAAATTTGTAAGAAATAAAAGTCACAGAAAAAACGCGCACATAAATCGAGGACCTCATCAGTTTTTTAGACGTATTCTTCACTGTATAATTCGTTGGTTTTTTTTTTTAAATTGGGGACAGGAAACACAACACACACACACACACACACACTTTTTACGTCCCTTTACACTAAAACTGTGTGTGTGTGTGTGTGTGTGTGTGTGTGTGTGTGTGTGTGTGTGTGTGTGTGTGTGTGTGTGTGTGCACACTTGTGATTGCATGGATGCGCCTGTGTGCGTGTACCTGGGCTATATCTCATGAACCACTGCACAGAATCGTTTCAAGTTTTGTAGGGTGGTATGGAACTTGGAGTTTAAGAATTCCATTGGAAAATTGTGACCTTAGTGTTTTTGACCTTGAAGTTTGACCCCGAAAACAAAATTTAAAATGTTTGCAGTTCCGGTCTCCAAATAAAAAATCCGATCAGTGCATTGGCTTAAACCCAGAGCAGGCATATTTAAAGCGCTCACGCGAGCAGCGCGGCACTCCCTATTATTATACTAACTTGTGGCGGTGCCATAGCCGATGAGGTTTAACCGAGGCGTGGTCACCGCTACAGCTATCTGTATTAATACAAAATCGGGACTTTACTGGTTTCGTACTGCCTCCGGGCATTGCCTCCAGTATTGTTCCCACCATATTTGTATTTACAAATGTCCCATATGTGTCTGATTCAGACCAAGAGGACGTAAAACTCCATTTTCGTCGAGCGCGGCACTCCAATAATGTCCCTTTACGGCCGGGAGGACATAAAGCTAATTAGTTTTCGTTCAGCGCGGCATCAAGCCCCACATGGCCGAAGAGGGCGTAAAGCATTATTTAAAAAAAGCGCGGCATCATTCCCCTCACTGCTGGCGAGAGAGACAGTTCAACCGTTCTTTTTTCCCTGTTGCTTGAGCCACTGTGAGTCAGAACTTCGCAGCGACTAGGCTAGCAGTCTACACCCGATCCCTGGGATCGGTAGTTTTCCCTTTAAGGAGACACAAGGTGCTTAGTACCTACCGGTAATACCTTCTTGACCTTGACTTCTTACCTTGAATATGTGAAATCGCAGTCGTTGCTATGTATCTTTAACATTTTCAGTTTATAGCCTCCAAATTTGTAACTTGACTTCTGACCTTGAATATTCGAAATTGCAGTCTTTGCCATTTATCTTTTGCATGTTCACGGCTTACAGCTCCCACATTTTGTAGGTTAGCACATTAGCTCAAGGTCATTATGGGACTTCAATATTGATGACCTTTATATAACTTTTACCTTTTTCATTCTTTGTTGTTGCAGTGCATTACTGATCTTGTGAACCACTGCAAACGTACTTCAAATTTCGGCAAATGTTAAGATCAGCTCCCTCCGCTGTTCCAGGGTGGAGTTGGCCAATCAGCTTAACGGAAAAGGTAAATCGGAGGGAGCTGATTGGCCAAAAGAATGGGTAATAACAAAAATTCAATAACCAAGCTATCATTGTGATTGTTCGGGATTTCAAAGAAAAGTCAATGCGTGAAAGATAACAACAGTTTGTTTTCCCCAGATTTGCTCGCGTTATCCAGAACACCATGGTACCACATTTTCAGAAAAAGCCCTTTTTGAGGTCCAAAAACGCTTTCGCAATTTCAATGTCTTTGTTTGCAATTTCAGTTTCTGCACTACCCGATAGTATCCAGACAAACTTCCCATTCACGTATGGGCTTAAAAAGTTGGGATATATACTACATGTAGTCTTGCATTTCAATTTTCAGGGCAAAAAGACCGTCGTTTTTGAGAGACATTTTTCAGAAAATTAACATTTTCTACAAAAGTGTTTTTACCCCTCAAAAAGGGACTTTTCCGAAAATGGGTTACCTCGGAAATTTATTTTTTGGAGCTCTCCGAGGCATATTGGAAAAACAAATTGTTGCAACCTTTCATTCATTGAATCTTCTTCATTATCCTGAAAAATTAAAATCGCGCTTATAAACTTATAGCTTGTTGTGCGCATGAAATAATTTGTGTACACTGCAATGTATTATTATGTCACTAATAAACTTTGTTTAAACCATTATTAAAATCTTTATTAACTGCAACAATTTTGTGGGTTGCATTCTTTTTTTTATTCACCCTATATAATTATTAGCCTACTTGAAGCTAGTGTGGACTGTGGAGTTGCTGCCAGGACAGATTGCAAGAATAGGCTTCGCTTACAATCTTTTATTTTTCTTAAATAAAGTTTTTCAGAGTTCAGTGACTTTTGACATTGAGTGTGTAAATGAGTACATTGACGTTACTTACGATGATAGGGGAACATGAGGAGGGTGGGGTGTTTTTTTAAAAGAAAAATTAGGTATCGAATGACAACTTGAAGCTGTGGAAAAGCGGCAGGAGAACTTGTTTTCCATTCTACAATTCTTTTTTTTCTAAAACCACTTAATTGATTGCCAGATAATTAACGGACAGACATTTTCTCTGTGAACAAGGCCAGAATATAATATATTAAAGGGGCACCCTGACGGATGAGTTTTTGCAAGAAACACGTCCAAATCAGCAGGAAAACACCCTTTACAGAGATCGCAACACTCACTTTGCTCTGGTTTCCCAGAAATCAAGCCGTCAAAAAGGTGATTCCTCATTGACGGAGATAGTAGCCATTTTGGATGGGGTGGGTGGAGGTCACTCATTGTGGTTGAAGCGTGTTCTTTTTTTGTAGTGCAGTAAAAAAGAAAGAAAAAGGGAGCTATTTCCTTTGTTGTGAGCGAAACTCCTTTACATAAACTGTATACAATTAAAAAAAAGAAAAGAAAAAAAGGCTTGTATTGCAAAAAGTTCGTGCAAACGATTTGGTCTAAACACAGG
The DNA here is from genome assembly GCA_017654935.2 of Phymorhynchus buccinoides. NCBI lineage: Eukaryota > Metazoa > Mollusca > Gastropoda > Neogastropoda > Raphitomidae > Phymorhynchus > Phymorhynchus buccinoides. Next base: position 6,526 of record JAGGCT020001729.1, read on the forward strand.
CGGCCATTCAAAAAGAGACGGCAAACGCCTTCTCTTTGGGTGAAATAATTTGACTTCCAGCACCACCGTCAAGGAGGAATCGCCTTTTTGACGGCTTGATTTCTGGGAAACCAGAGCAAAGTGAGTGTTGCGATCTCTGTAAAGGGTGTTTTCCTGCTGATCTGGACGTGTTTCTTGCAAAAACTCATCCATCAGGGTGGCCCTTTAAAGTCGCCACCCTCTGCTTTCAATGCCTCAACTCCGAATCTGTGCCCTTGTGTCTTTCTGACCTCCTTCAGCCTCACGTGCCACCTAGAGCATTGAGATCGTAAGACTGATCAGGTGTTGGCGTGTTTCTTCTATCTTGTCTCTTTCTCTGAGAAAAAATTCCTGCCTTCAAACCTCAGCTGAAAACCTACCTTTTCCACAAATACTTGACTGATATGCCACATGGAGGAAGATGAGAGTGTGTGTGTGCGTGCGTGCGAGCATTGGTTGGCTCCATTCTGTCAAATGTGTTGTCCTTTTTGGTATGTAAATCATATTGTGATTTCCTGTACATTCCTATGAAGTGCGTCTTATATGGCTATTGTGTTCTTAATACATTAGTCTTAATCTTGTTCATTTTTCCATTTCTTTTTTTCGAATGTGTAATCTATTGTAGCTTTGGGAATTATGTTATCTTACGTCATTATGGATGTTTTTATGTGTATGGTATACGTTTAATTTGTTTTAGTAAGTTATTTTTAGTCTATCGTTATGTTACGTATGAGTTCTCTTGTGGTGTCTTGATAGTTTATGTATGTTCCTCCGACGCATATGTCATGTGTTCATCAGTCATCTGTTTTCACTTCATGTCTTGTTAGTCCGTCACCAAAGGTGATCGGACTATTGCGATGGGCTGGTTTGTATTTTTTCTATTTTTTATTTATTTTTCTGTCTGTCCCAAGGATATCTCCCGAACCGCTTGACCGAATCGCGTCAAATTTTGTGTGAAGGTGTGCCTCCTTAATAGGAAGAGATCGGCGCAAACCATTTTGCCGTCGTGACCTTGACCTTGAAAACCGAAAATCTATTTTTAGCCATATCTCGGGCACCGATCGACATAGGATGTTGAAACTTGGTATGAAGGTGGTTTGGCTTATGCCCGTTCTGATGATGGCATACCGATCAAGGTCAAGGTCAAGGTCAAAAAGATCGCTGGAGCCTGAAAATCGGAGGGTCATTTTTTTCTCCTTCTGTCTGTCCCAAGGATATCTTTCGAACGGGTTGACCGAATCACGTCAATTTTTGTGTGCTGGTGTGTCACTATGAGAGGAAGGCATCCGCGTAAACCATTTTGCCGTCGTGACCTTGACCTTGAAAACCGAAAATCTTTCTGGGGCCATAACTCCCACACCGTTAGTGTTAGAGTCTGTGCGCATGCGTGTACGAGTGTGTGTGTATGTATGTGTGCGTGTGAACAAAAAGAAAAAGAAAAAAAAGGGGGGAGGGGGTGGCAAAGAAAACAAAATTAATAATTATTAACTAACGCATCAATTATAGTAATCTTGCTATTCCAGAGCTGGATATGACGAGCTATTTTGATCATTTCATGGCTGTAAACTACATCTTGTAAAAGTTCCTATGTTTGCTACTTGTATCCCAAACAAGGTGTATAGCGATGTTAACCCTTTCACCGCCAATGTCGCATTTTTGCTCCACAATGATTTTAACACCGATGTCATTAAAACCCTTAAAATCAGGGTCTGTTATTCAATGACATTGTGTTCCTAAATTAGGGCAGTGAGGATTGACCCTATTCTAAATGTGTTACAGAGAAACCCCACAATATTGCTGACAACTTTTTTTTTATAGTCAAGTTCAATGGAAATTTTTGGTTCAAAGATGGCTGGCGGTGAAAGGGTTAAGCAGAAGAACGTTAGAAGAATGTGACCGTTAGAATCATCAAGTGACTGTTAAAACCAAAGCCAGTACAAACCCTCTTGTAGGAAATGATCCCTGAATAAGTGCTGATGAGATGTAAAACATAATGAGCATTTCATCAGGAAGCCTTGATAATATCTTGCTAGAACATCTGGGAATTTGGAAACGTTTAGTGCCCCACTAGTTTACTTTAACCAAAAAAAAGAGCAGAGAAGGGGTATGGTTGAATAAAGCACCCAAACTACACAAATTATTTAATGGCGAGAAGTCAGCTGGCATCTAGGACATCATGACTGATGATGAAACATTTATCTGTCAAGTATGATCCCAAAACCAAGCAATAAATAGCTGTTTGTTCTGGATGAGAAATCATGAGTAAATTTCCACAGAAAACGGAGCAGTAGCAAAATTTCTCAAACAAATAGTCATCCAAATGTTTGCTGAAAAGCTGGTTCCAGGGCCCCATTTCCTTTCCCAGAGAGAAGAGCCGTCACTTCGGATTGAAAAATAACCATCCTTTTCCCCAAAGGCCTCCTTGATTTGCCGTCCAAGCACTGATACCCGATTTCCCCCTATTTTATTGTGACAACGCAAGTGAGCACACTGCTCCAGCTACTCGGGACATTTCGCCCCAAAACAGACTTTTGCAGAGTTGTTAGTTGGTCTCCTCTCCACCTAGTTTTCCGATTTAGTCCCTCGTGACTTTTTCCTATTATTTTATGTGAAGCTTTGGCGAAGGGGAGAGCAAATGTATAAAGTTGAAGCTGCTCAAGAGTTCGCTATTTTTTACATACCCCAGTTGACCTGGACTGGTGCTATAACTGTTTCGTTTGAATGAATATCAAAGTGTGCGTGCTCTAGTTAGGGAAACCTCTCAAATCTGGACTAGCCAGAAGGAGGGTGCACACAGCCAGTTCTCCACATTGCAAAATATAATGAGGCCCTCATGTTACAACAAACATGGCCATCAATGAAGTTCTCGTCCATGTCCAAATGACAGCTCCTATGAAAGTACTGATCCCTGGTTACTAACATACCATGGGTACAGTCTATACTATAGAACATACAGTGGAACCTCCTCTTTAACCCCTTGACTGACATAATGTATCACCTATGTGCTTCATGATGTCACCACACGAAGGGAAATAACTCTGGTATGCTGCTTTTTGCTTTATTACGGGGTTCATACAGATTTTTCATACAAAAATTCACAAACTTTCAGACATTTGATCCTATTTTCAGACCTATCAAGACGTGCAATGACGATTGCTTCGATCATCATTCAAGTTGCACCGGTATAGCCCAGAGACCTGGATATTGTGAAGGAAGTAACTCGACAAACCGAGGACGTCTTTCTATGGAAAAGTATTGAAATTAAATTGCTTCTTCATAAATTCTGGAAGCAACAAAAAATTAAAAATAATTATGGCATCAATGACATTTTAAGGCATCAATGACTTTTTCACAAACCATTTCATGATTTTCAGACCAAAGTCAATTTTCAAAGACTTGAAAATGGCACTCTGTGACGTAAGTGTCCCGCGCGACCCACTTTCTCCGTTTCTTACCCATCACAAGAAAGTGACAAACCCGGTCGGCCCCTTTGAAACCTTCCTTTCCGAGCACGAGAAGGATTTGAATGACGGCACGTGATAAGGATGTAACTGGCGCGTGATTGTTCGGTACTAGTATGCATAAAATTATAGCATCCTCTTGTGACGTGTCGACTGCTATAAACCAATGACAGGCTTTCATTGTTTGAAAGTGAAGGCTATAATTGGCGTAGTGAGAAAAAGTTTTTCACACAAGACGCTGAAACTGACTAGAGCAACACCTCTCCCAGCCAGAATAGCCCACCTAGTAAGTCTTATTGATGACTGGTGATTGAGACTGGTTGTTTGTTTGACCCTAGTTTTGATCTAGATCCTATGTTCAATGATGAATAAGGAGTAGATAGATATGTTATTGAAAAGAAGTGGTAAACATTCTATTCTATTTATGTGCACTGATTATTTGTGCGTGTGTGTGTTTCTGACTTGAACACTTTTGGGACCAGAACCGGAGTTTATGCCTACTAACCCTTTTGTCTATTTTTAGTAGGAAACCTATGGGCCGCAATCTTGCACTTTATGATACCATTCCTTTCCAGGTGTTGGATGGAGAGTGATGTTGGATTGATCACCTTTTATGTTTTACTGATCTCAGTTTGTTAACTGAAATTCAGTTTATTGATTAACTAGAGCTATTGTACAAGGGAAGCCTTCTAGCCGGTTGGGATTCACTAATGCCCTGCCGACTGAAGCCCCTTGTCTCTAAGCCATAGAGATCTACATCCACCTTCTCCTGTGATTATCAGCAGGGCATCGTGGGCCGGACGATCATCCCGGATTCCACCACGCACCAAGACGGGACCGTCGCCAAGACGACCCGCACCCAGAATCCGCGAGGAGACCACGCTTGAACCGTGCCATCCCGCGAAGCCGTAACCGGAACGACTGGGAGCTACTCTCACCTGATGAGCCAGCCCAGCCACACCAGCACTCGCCGATCATTACGGAGGAACCTGCCAAGAGCTAAGTTTATAAAACCGCGCCAATCACTGGAACTTTCCTACGGACATTGAAGATAATTAGTAACCCTTCCGGCATGGGGCGAACCTTATAGAAAGACAAAAGTCTTGTGAATCCTTTCGGATTTCATTGTTTTTATCCATATTTTGTTTTGGCGCCATTGAGCTGCTTTCTTATTATTGTTGCATAATCTCATGCAGATTTTGGGAGTAAATAAAATACAAGTGTCAAATAATCCTGAACCCTTTGGTCAGACTGATGAGAGTGGGAGTCTTGTAATTTCATGTAAAACCCTACTTCTCTCTGTCTGCCATTTAGAGCAATTCAACCACTTGTATTTCTTACAACCATACGAGCCAGAACCCGGGCACAAATATAAATTTATTAGATGAAAAGGGGCCGGGAAAGTTGCTCATCTCCCATACCCTAGAGAAGTGGGCTAAAGGCAAATTTTCTAAAGTCTTCCCTAGGGACTTAGCCTTTTAACCCATTACCTCGTCACACACTCCATTTCTCAAAGACCATGCTGTTTAACACAGTCAAGTGGGTTATATCCCCAGACCATTTTGCCAGATTGGCTATATCAGTTCTCTTTTTTCATATCATGATTAAAAGAAAATCTCTAATTTTCGCTGGCAGTCAAGGGGTTAAGACCACAAAAAATAATTCAAATAAGGACTTAAGTGGGAGGGAGTTGTATAAGGGAGATAATTTTAATACTTACAAAGGGTAGTGTCTCAGATAAGTAGGTCTTAAGTGAGAGGGAGTCTTATGAGGGGGAGGGGTCTTATAAGGGAGGTTCCACTGTACTAACATACCATGGCTTTAGAACAGGGTGGTACCATATTTTACGCACTATAAGGTGCGCCTGATTATAAGACGAACCCCCCAAATTATACACAAAATTAAGATTTTTTTAATTAGTTTCTTACTAAATTATTAGTCACATCATAAGGCGCAGGGGTCTCAATCTGGGGGGAAAAGTATTGCCTTGTAGTCCGTAAAATATGGTAATTGAAAATAGACCCCCCCCACCCCCTCCACCAAAACAAATGACAAATCTTGTTAAGCATCATTCATATCTGGTTGCTATTTTAAGTTTAATTAATTTTGGCAATTGTTTCATCTTGGTATTTTGAATATCATACATATGTTCTTATCTGCCTGACTGTAGTATTATTCAAGTATAAAACAGAAAACAGGAAAATCCACGTTTATTAACCATTTATTAACCCTCTGAGTGACATAAAATGAAGAGCACAATCAAATGATCATTTATACTTTACATTCACATTGAATTCTATCTGAAATCAGTCTCATTTCCAGCTGCTATCAACCGCAACTGCAAAATTGCACATGTCAAACATACACGAGAACTATTGACCAGAACACAGTCTCTCATTTATGTCGACTTGAATAATCCAAATAATAATCTGCACATAGCAACAGAATGCTGGACATTCCACAAAATACTTAAGACAGGTACATAAAGAATGTATGCCTTGGTACAAAACATGCTTACACAATACTGTTCTTAAATTAAACTGAATTTGTTTCTAATGTTCCCAACTTGACCTTGTATGTGAAAGGCATTCAAAGAAAAATGTACACCAAATCAATATGAAAATAATAATTAAAAAAATAGTTACATATTCACACAGGACAGACTTATTTACTTGTACCTAGAGTAGATATGCTCAAAGAAGTACCAAAGCAAACCCCATTCAGACAATGAACATCACCAACTGAATCTGACAGTGCACAAGTGGATCAAATCATTCCTGAATCATTAACAAGCTTGAAAAAATACCTTGAAAATTACACTGTGGTGAGAAAAATCTTGGTTGTCTATTTAAAGTGATATGACACCACTTCTTCAGAGATAATTCTCAATCTCTTGCCTGCAACTAAAGAGGATGCATATCAGCTAGACTTATCATAACTCCATATTTATCTTTCACTGACATAGCAGAAGTTTATTTGGATGAAGCAATCAACATTGTAGAAACTCTACCCTTTTTCCCCCATAAAAGCTTTTAAGATATCCTATCTCTGAATGACACTGCATTTACACAAGAAAATTTTGCATTTTTCTGGTGACATTATTGTCAAATTATGATTCATGCATTTAGCCAGCCTTCTTTCTTGTGAGCAAACATAAATTAAAGCCCACTGCACAATTTAGGTTGTTCATAATCAAAATCAGGTTTTGATAGTCAATATAATAGATGTGGATTGTACACAATTCAAAATAAAGATTAACACTTACTGAACTAAACCTCTACTAAATTGATTGTTTATGTGGCAGACCCGTTATACTACCTAACATTTATTATGGCTTACCATTAGTAAACATAGATGTAAGGCAGGATATGGAATGGTTCCGTAGGAATTTCTTACTAACATTAACATAGGGCATACTCTTTCCAAACACAGATATTTCAATCTCTCAAATCCAAAACCCAAAGGACACAAACACAAACTGGTCAATGTTTTATCATCCTAATACATAATCATTTTGCCAAAAAAGAAAAAACATTCATGAGACAAAAAAAAGGGCTTACAATGTGTTAGGTGATTCATACAATACTTTCAACTATTATTACACAAAGGCCCTGACACATCAAATGATATTAATGGAAGCTGTTTAGCATTAGAACTAATACAAGTATTTTTAAAAAAGAAAAGAACGCTTAAGCTTAAATGAAGCATAGTGTAGTCTTCAAAACACACACCTATGGACATGCATATCATATGTACGTTAGGAAAAAAAACCAACCACACACACACAAATTTTCACATAACTACAGAAATATCCAGGCATTTCAAGTCACAAAATCGGGACCACATGACAAAACCAGATACTTATTACCCAGTATTTTTAGCTCTGGTTTTGAATTTTCCATTATCAGATAAACAGACACATAAGGTTTACCCAATTTCTTCTATAAGAAATATAAACAGACTAATGACTATCCATTAAGATAATAACAGAACAATTTGAAAACCAGTTAAAGTACTTGCCAAGGTACCTATACAGCCGAGAGTGACATGCACATGCGCAGATGTGACAACACCATTTCTTTTATTGAATGTAGGTGTTTTTTCTTCTTGTTAGAATGGAAAATGAATGTTGTTCAAAGAATTGAACAGCTATTTTTAAAAAAAGAAGAAATAATCAATGTCTAACATAAAGCTTACTGAGATATTGGCATCATCCTTTGACCACAAGGATTTATTCATGTACTATTCATAATATGGTCAGTTCAACAGTATATCAGTAGTGGTGGATAAGTTTTTTTCTTAGCACACACACATTTACAGATCCTTAATCCTGTTGTAAAGTTCTGTACTAAACTTGGGAGAGAAATAGTTTACTGCGACATAAGACTTCAATATCTAAGATATTTTTTAGATATACAATCAGTAAGCCTAAACGACCCAAATTTGTGGCACACAATTCAACTCCTTGAAAAACCACTCCAAACACTTTTTTTTTTACTAACCAAGATGCCAGCACTTTAAAATAATCCTCAAGTTCCATTATATTGAATTTTGTTCCCCAAGGAGAACAAACCTTTACAACAACAAAAATTAAATAAATGGATGCAACAAACTCTGAACAAAACCCTCTTTTCTATAATCTTTACCAAAAGTAACTGCTGAAAAAGAAATGGCTTCCATGGAACAGACTTTTAAAGAAATGACCGCTGGTGTCAAGTTACTCCCGGCAGGGCATGACTACTTCACGAGGTCAGCTGGGCTATAATGTGACACGAATGATTCTGCACAGTCCCACATTCAACGGAAAGAAAGGGGGCCGGGGTAGGAGAGAAAGAGGGTGAGGGGTAGACCATTATTGCTGAAAAACCCCATGAGGAAAACATCAAACCATGCATTCAAACCAAACAGCACAGGGCTTCTATCACCACCACAGTTTGTGTTTTTGCGTACAAAAAAGTATTTCTTTATAAGGTTTTGGTGCCAAGACTTTACAAACATAAAACTAATAACAGATGTAAGTAATAACTAATAACCCAAATGTGGTATAATTCATCTCCTTAAAAACCCACACAAACACTGGGAAGGGAAAAAGGTCTATTTTGACAGTTTTTCCAAGACCAAAGATTGTCAAACACAACTTCAGTGAAAAGTACTTGGGGATTTATAAGTGAATATTATTTATTCACTAGACAGAAGACTCGATTTCTGTAAAACAATGCACACATTTCCCCTTTTTGCCTAACTAAAATATGGGGGGGAAAAAGGCCTGAACACTTATGGAAATGAAAGTGTAAAGAATGAAAAACTTGAAAATTTGTCACATACACTAAAAATGAAAATCAGTGTAAACTAGACGACAAGGGACAACAATCCTACAATATAAGTTCTGTAATCCATGATGACATGACTGTCATTCTTAAGACACCTACAAAAAAATCAATTAATAGTAATAATACATTCCCATGGTTTCCTCCTTTTCTTATTGGTGGAAGAAAATTATCATATAAAGAAACAACATGCATGCATGGACTTTAACCTTAAAAACAAACGAGAACCCACGTAAAAAGAAACAAAAAAATAAGTCACTGAAGGGTACAAGGGCAGAATGCATTCAGACTGTACATGCTTCAATTTCATTACAGCAAGCAAAAGTGAAAAGGCCTTTCAAGTTAAATGTTTTGTTGTCGTTCTTTTACTTTTGTTTCCATTACTATAAGAAAATTACAACAGTATAAAAAAAACCCCAACACATTGGGAAAATTACTTCTGCCGAAAAAAGTGCAGTGAATAGATAAAACAAATTTATCTTCTCTATGAACGCGATCTTCTTGGGAGAAAAGTGTAACTGATACTGACACAATCAAACAGGGGGGGGGGGGGAGTATAGCTCTGATACTGACACAATTACACATGCAATGTTTAAGAGAGAAACAAAATTATGAAAGGTACTGTACACTATGGAACAAACCTCTTTACAAGCCTTCAGTAAAGGGCCAGCCACACGTCCACTAAAATCGCACAACTGTACGATAAGATTCGATCACGTGGTCTCCAAGAACAAATGTGATTGGCGCATCGAGACCACGTGATCAAATCATACTGTACAGTCGTGCGATTTTAGTGGATGTGCGGTTGGCCCTTAAGAGAATATAATTTTTCATTGCCCGTCAAAAGGTTTGCTAAGTCGCCCCTTTGATCTGATCTACTTTTTCTTAAAGGACATGGAAGTGAAACTCCTAGGTGATGCCCAACTTACTGACAGTGACATCATTCAAAGGGCACAGAGTATGGTCCAAACAGTATTTACTGCCAAGGGCAAATCATATTTTCCCACTCATTCATGACAGTCTCTTAAACAGAAAGGATTTTACCAGAAGCAAGAGTTAATGACAATGGATGAATTGTTCTTGGTGTGCTATCACTTGAAATTTTTTAACTGATTTGACAACCAGTCCAGTCCTTCGTACAGGCCATCTCCTGAAGTCGCACATGTCGCCTGTATGTACCAGGTGCGGTTGCGCAAACTGTGAAGGCCCAGCTTGTCTGTGATCTCTGCAGCGTTCATGGCATTGGGCAAATCCTGCACAAAATCATACAAAAACATTGAAAACCAGAAATAATTTAATTACAAGATTTTGTTCTTATTCACATCATTATCAGAGCAGATGCATAATCTATGTCCAGTAGAAAGTGGACTCTCTCTCCATCTTTTCCCGCACTCCTCCCTCCCCCCAAACTACTGTATCTTGACTATAAGGCGATACTTTTCCCTAGACTGAGACCCCTGTGCCTTATAACATGACTAATAATATAACACGAAAATAGAGTAACAAAATCTTAAATTTGTGCAAACATTTTTTTGGGGGGTGCCTTATAATCAGGTGCACCTTACAGTCCGTAAAATACGAACATTTAAAACAAGATGGAAACGCCAGGTAAAATGTACTCCTAGTTCAGCCTTTATCACACTCACTTTATCATTAGCCCCGTAAAAGACTAGCCTTATTTGAGTAGCTCCCCCCGTGGGGATCTTTTGTATAAATAGCTTTCCTACCTTCTGGAAGTTCTGTGCTTGTAACATCCTCTAATCTGTCACTCTCTTTGATACTGCCTTTTCCCTTTGCTGACTATCATCTACTATCTTTCTGCCTTACCCGTTAATTCTCCTGCCTTTTTTCAATGCTTTCAAAAAGATTTCTTCCAGACGAAATCGGACTTGCTGGGCCTAACTATTTCTTAGTTAGACGCATAAAGGCAGCATGACACATCTGCGCTCATAATTGACAGGAAGCTGAGCGATCGAAGAAGAAGATTGGAGTAGCTGGGAGTTCAACAATGACACTTATAAACTGTCAGTGACACAGTGCACGCAAGAGAAAATCAGATTTTACAATACCCACTCTCACTCTAACTCTGAGTGATTCACACCTGAGAAAGTGGAGAGGGTTCTCTGGGTACTCACATGATTTTGAAGCAAGTTTTACGGCTCTTGCACAAACTTTGTGATGTGAAAGTTCAAGGTCACTTGCTTTGTGCTTAGTTTAACCAATCAAATCTTGGCCATATAGTTATTTTTGGAAATAGAAGTTGTGGGGTACCTAGTGTTTGTAATTTGTGCATATATCTTTCTTGTGGCCACTGGTGGTATTGCCTCGTTAACATCTTTCTTTGATCTAAAAAGAAATTGAGACTAAGTTTGATAAAAAAAACAAAAAATTTGTATTATGGTAAGCAATTCAAGCTTGTGGTTGACAATATCGGACAGTGCATGCTGTCATCAGAACATATTTATTAAGGTGACTTTATTTATTCAATACATTCATATTCATTCAAACGAAACAAAAGCTTGACAGTGTGTTTAGTGTTTTAGTGTTTTTTAATAAACAATCTTTCACCACCAAACTTGCCTTTTGGTATAACATTGATTTAACACCCATGTCACTAAAAGATATACAAAATCTGGGTGTGTTATCCAATCAGGCATGAAAACTACTGTTCCCCCCAAAAAGAGGAGATTTTTTCAGCCGAGAAATCCTTCCACCCGGATTTTCAGCTGACGTCAGAAGTTTTGTTGAGCGGGGCGGGGCAACTGTTACCAGAAAAAAAATTCGGCACAACTTTTGTTCAGTGGGGAGGGGGCTAATCTGTTCCAAATAAAGGTTGGAAACGGCAGAACTGTTTTCTTGCCTCATATTTCTTCTTCTTTTTCACCCATTCTTCATGCACGGCTTGCTCTTCAGACGCCATTTTGGAAGTGATGACGTCGGGAGGAGGAGAAGGCGCGAAATGATGATCGTGCCATTTAAAGACCCAGCATGCCGAGTTTTTATTCGATTTTCAATTATTTTTTAGGCAGAGATTTTTTATTTTTTTTTAGGTGGAGATTGGTCGATTTCGGACAAAAATTAGGTGGAGAAAACGGAGATGTTTTCATGCCTGCCAATTACAAGGGTGTAACTTCCCCAAATGAAAAAAAAACCCTGAAAGGCAGGGTTCCAGGGGCAGCCCAGGGCCCCGGTGGGGTACAGGGGCAGAGCAGGATTCACGGGGGCAACGCAAGAGAGAGACAACGTGACAGGCACAGTTAAAATGATGGACAGAGACAGTTCAGAGTCCGATAAGCCTTGTGAAATGATTACATTGCCTTTAGAAAACAATATGGCATCACCATGCTGTTTTCAAGATTCCCTGAGAGACTTCTGGGATAGAACAATCAAGTGGGGGTGGGGGGTGAAAAGAAAGAGAGTAATGCATGCGCAAACACACACAAGCACGCACACACACGCGCATATGCATGCAAACACACATATGCACGCAAGCACATGTATGCACACACTCGCAAACACATGTATGCACACACACGCGCGCACACATGGACGCAAACACACGCATGAGTGCACACTCACGCGCAAACACACGCATGTGCGCACACATATGCATGCACCCGCACACACACATTGTAACAAGATTATAAGTAACAAGAACAAAATCACCCTGGGAAAAAACCCGAATTGTAATGGGAATAAATTAATAAAAATATAGCATATTTGGTGTCAAATTAAAGATAATTTGGTGCTCTTTATAAAACGAGTATGTCATAAAAAGCGCTTTTTGTTGTTTTGAATCTTTATAGATTTATATAAAATATCAAAACCAGCCACCAAAGCTGTTTCGCTCAGCTTATGATGCATTTCCGTAAAATGTCAAAATCGCCTCACAACCCTTTACCATGGGTGCAACTCCCCCAAATGAAAACAAACCTGAAAGGCAGGGGTCCAGGGACCCATGGCCCCAGCAGGGTACAGGGGCAGAGCCCCGTCGGACGATTAAGGGGGGCAACTTAAGAGAGATATAATGAGACAGACAGACAGTTAAAATGATAGAGACAGTTTGAGTCTGATAAGGCTTGTAAAATTATTACATTGCCATTGTAAACTTCCAAGATAAAACAACTAGGCTAAGTTCAAAATGCCCCAAATCGCTTGTGGTCAATTTTTTTGGATGAATAGTATTAGGCTTTCTTTTTTGTTTGTTTTCTTTTGTTCCCTTTTTGCTTACTTCTGGAAGTGGGGCCTGGGCCCTGCCGGCTGAACTGGGGGGTTTAATGGTCTTAACCCAGGGTAAGCAGTAGGTCTTTCTCCTTTTTATTTTATTTTTATTTTTTAAATTCTAATAGGGAATGCGCCCTCCTAGTTCCGTTGCGTTTATCATCAGAAGTGGCGTCTGCGACGTATTAATCCAGATCCAGATCCAGAATAAAAAACACCTCAAGTTCAGTTTCTGGTAAAATTAAAAATACTGAAATCAGTGCAAAAATGAAAGAGTAGCACCCATGCTTTACTGATCAACTTGTGACAAAGAGCGTATGATGCAACTGCTCAGACCACGTCTGTCGAGTCCGCGTGGTCAGCACCACAAACTAAAGGCATGACTTGTGTGGTCACGATATTTAACAGATTAGGTCCAGCCAACTGAACAGCCCTCCATTTCTCTCTCTCCCTAGTGTAAACATGCTAAAAACAAAATAGTCCTTAAAAAAAACACGCCGATTAACCCCATATTCAAACTCAGCTTACATATCCTAACTATCTATGCACATGCAAAATTTGAGGATCCCAGGTCCCTCAGTTCGAACATCATTGTGTTCACATAGTCAGTCAGCCAGCCAGGAACAAGCAGAAATCTCTGAAAACATTACTAAATTCGCTCTCTTCGTTCGCGGCTGGAAATCAGTGTGAAACTGAGCTGCACCCATGCAATTATCCATAATTCTGAATGTTTGGAGGTAAAGGATAGGCCTTACTTTATATATGTGAAGGGGAATCCCCAATACATGAATATTGCAGACATCTTTTCTCTACCTAGGCAGAAGCAGATTTGAGGACGGTTATCAGGGTTCCAGAATCCCCAAGTCAAGGGGAGAGGAGGGAGGGAAAAGAAAGGGAAAAGAAAATGAAATAGAGAGGGAAAATTCACAACCACTAGTACTACACTGCTAACTTTGATTTCCTCAAATTCCATTTTTTTATATTTTTAAAGCCTTTTCTCTACTTTTACATTTAAAAATATCGTCAGCTTCTATCAAGCCCCTCAACAGAGCCGTTGGAACCCTCCATCCTTGACCAACTGATCCGCTGCTAAAAAATGGCTGGAGGCGAGGCACATGTTTTACATATTAAAGCACTTGCCTGTTTGTTTGCAAAGACCAGCAGTATGGCTTCTCGGAGTTCGTCTTCGTTCAACATTCTGTTCAATTCTTCACGAGCTTCTCCCACACGTTCACGGTCATTGCTATCGACAACAAAGATGAGTCCTGGAAAAGAAAAAAACAAAACAAATCCAATTCACTAGTTCTGATACATTCATCTTTGATATGTCAAAAGACCACCTCAAACTGAGAGCAAAATACAAGCTGCAGTTGCTCAGCCAAATAGGAATATTAAAGCTGAAATGAAAACAACTGTTTGGCAGTTGATTACAATTCTTTGGCAGTTGATCGGTATCAATTAAGATATTAGAATCCTCCAAAGTCGGAGTGTGGCTGCCCATGTGGCGGGGTTCTCAAAAATGGTCACACACGTTCTCATCCCTAGCTGGTGCATTTGTACCATAGTGTTTTTCTTCTTCCGGTAATGTCTACCTATTGTAACTGGCAATTATAGATATATGTACAGGGGTTCAAAGAATGTATGCTGTGCGGGAAAAACAAAAACATAAATAAGAGATCATGCACAGCTGGGCACCCCTGGTTAGTCAAGAACACCCAGCCACGCACAGAAAAAAAAGTGTGTTCTTTATACGGGGAGCTTCAGCACCTTTGAGGTGAAGGAGCCGAGTGTGGAGGACTGGACGGTAAAGGTAAAGATGTGCCAACCCCCCTGCATTTCTCGATTAATTCCCTTTCTTACCAAACATAAAGCTGTATTTTATTAACCTTTTCAGATGATTATCTTTTTGGAATAATAACCCCCCGAGAACTGTAGGGGGGGTGACACATCTTGACCTTTACCGACTGGACAGTTTCTGGTGGCAAGGAGTTACAGTCGCGAATAGTTCTGGGAAAGAAGGGGTTGTTGCGGTAGTCGTTTTTTGCGGATATGTGTTGGAATTGCATGTTGTGATTCTGTCTTCTGCTGTTGGGAGGAAGAGGTTTGAGAGTGTTGTACCTTACGCAGGCCAGACCATTCATGATTTTATAAAATATAGCGAGTCTAGAATGCTCGGTGGCACTCAGCCAGTGAGGACCAATGTAGTTGTTGGAGCATGCTACCGACACTGGATGCGTTTCTATGCCTGTTAAGGACATATCTGGCTGCTCTGCGCTGCACCTTCTCAAAGTCCAAAGTCAGCCTGTCAGTGTGCCGGTCCCAGACTGAGCTTGCATGTTCTGTGATGGGTCTAACCATGGCCTTGTATGCAAGCTCCTTGGTAGCAGTGGAGCACACCTTCAGGTTTCTCCTTAGGAAGCTGAGAGCCCAGTTGGCTTTGGCACAGGTAGCTGCGATGTGGGCTCCCCAAGAGAGATCGGTTTGCAGGGTGACCCCAAGGTACTTCACAGAGGACACTCTTTCGAGGGTGAGGTCGTGCAGACTGTAGCTGGTGGTGGAGTTCGATGGCTTCTTGCTATGCATCAAAGGCAGTTGACTGCATTTGGCGGGGTGGATCGCCATTCCTTTTCCCAATCTCCTAGCTTCCTGATGTCCTCCTGGAGCTTGCCCGGGTCACCACTGCAGGCGATGAAGCGATAGAGAGCAGTGTCATCAGCAAACAGGCGGGAAGAAGAAGAGATTCTGGAGTGAAGGTCGTTAACATGTCAGAAAGAGGCAAGATCCTAAGACTGTTCCCTGGGACACATCAGACTTCACTTCCACGTAGCCAGATTGAGCGCCATCCACCACTGCGGGTTGCTTTTGATCGCTGAGGAAGTATGCAATCCAGCTGTTGATAGTTCCTAGGATCCTGTAGTGGTCTAACTTGTGAAGCAGCAGGCTGTGGTTCACCCTGTCGAACGCCTTCTCGAAGTCCATGATGATTACATCAGTTGCAGTACCGTTCTTCATAGCTGCAGTCACAGTACCGCTCTCCATAGCTGCAGACTTCTTTAATGAATTCGAGGAGCTGCGTCTTGCAGGAGCCGTACTTGCGGAAGCCGTGTTGTGGACAATATGGAATTTGACTCAAGGTGCTTTATGATACTGCTTGTGAGAATGTGTTCCAAGACTTTGGCGAGGACGTTGGTAAGGTAGATAGGCCTATACTTTGAAGCCTTGTAGTGCTCTCCCTTTTTGAAGACAGGGGTCACCAGTGCCTCTCTCCAATCCGCAGGTACCTCACCAGTATTCGGTGGAGACTGAAAGATGGCAGTTAAGATGGGGGCAACTTTCTTGGACATTTTTTTCAGCACGCAGGGGGGTAATGCCGTCTGGTCCAGCTGCTTTGGTGGGGTTCAGGTTGGCCAGAAGTTTTTCCACACCAGCAGTGCTGATGGTGATATCTATAGTGGGGAGTTGTCCCGTGAGCCGGGCATCGTGCATCTGGTTTTTAACTCTTTGGCTGTGTCACAGTGTGTTGTTACCTTGAGGCTTGACTGAAGGCATTGTAGAATTGGCTGTTCAGTTCTTCATCTTTCTCCTTTGGATCAGTTTACAGTTTACCAGCTGACTTGAGTGCTGGTACTCCAGTTGTGGTGGTACGCTTGTGTTTCATGTATGTCCAAAACCATTTCAGGCTGGGCTTCGAGTCATCGTCTTTGTAGGTTGGGATGAACTTTCAGTGTATCGCCAGTATGAGCGGCGCAGCTCTCTCCTGATCTCTTTATCAAGATCATCTACTTTACTTTGTCTGCTTTCATCGCCGCTCTTCAGCATACCTCTGTAGATTCTGTCCCTCTTTCTGGTCAGTTTCCTGATTTTGGTGGTGACCAGGGAAAAATGTCTTTGCTCCTAAGGATTTGGGTTGGAATAGGTTTGTCAATGCTCTTTTAGTGCTGTTTTGAATGGTCGACTTATGGCGATTATTTGACCGCCAGGGGGGCATAACGCTTGAGTGAGGCTTATCACGCTATATTCTTAATTGGGCGCAGTGAGAGAGAGAGAGAGGTTTGGACTCCTCCCTATCTCTCTTTATCCCCAACTAAGAATAGAGGATTAGCCCCACTCAAGCGTTATGCCACCTGGCAGGCAAAAGAGCCCGCTAAGTCGCTCATTGGAGCCAGGTCTTTGGTTAAGGAGTCTGGTGTGCTCTCAATTGCACATTGTAGTGCTTCCATGTCTTGTCTGATAGACTCCCAGTCAGCTTTCTTGTAGAGGGGTATAGGACGCCTCATGTTTTGCAGGAAGGCAGGTTTGGCTTTGTATTAGTGTTTGAACGTTGGGCTACAACATTATTTCATCACAAAGTTTAGAAATAGTAGTTTAAGCACTGAAAACGGCGTCTGAAAATTCCGGGTTTCATTTACGTTTCTTTTGGCTTTCAGAATACATGTACAGTACAAAAATCGGAAGGCATGCATTTAAAAAACAACAACAATCAAAACTGTTAGTATGCTGGAAAATTATACACCCTCAGTGATCACCCAAGGAATTTTGAAAACCAGTCCCTTCAACAATACCCTAACCCCCCCCAACAACTGGTGCAAAAACCAGTCCCAAGTAAACTAAACCAGTGAAAACCGCATTATCATTATCAATGCCACTGCTAAAAACATTATCAGTCCTAGCAAAAAATTATCAGTCCCTGGGACTGACAGGTCTAGAACAGTCAATAACCGAATTCTAAGACCTTATCTTGCTCTTTGACAGCGAGTCAGTAAATGACCGACACTAATAGATTCACCACACATACATTTAACATTAAGACAATATAATTATTTTTCAGAATTTTGGTTATGCAATCAGTATTATACCGATATTTACCAGTAAACGCGATAACTGCACCCTGTAAATATTTTTCTTTTCAGAATGTTTTTCCCCCCCCCCCAACCATGACGTTAAGAAAATTCTTGTGTAACTGATGCTTGGCTTCTACATGCACAGTCGCTCACTGGGAGATGATATCACCAACCTTGTGTGTTCTGGAAGTAATGTCTCCACAGTGGTCGGATTTTGTCTTGACCACCAACATCCCACACAGTGAAACTGATGTTCTTGTATTCCACAGTTTCTACATTGAAACCTGAAACACATAGAAAGTTTATGATTATCAGTAACTTTGCTTTTTCTTTAAGATACAATCACCACATTTAATTTTAATATTGTTCCTTTTAACAATGTAAAAAAAAGAAAGAAAAAAACTTCCAAATAAATCAAATTAAAATACTGATATCTTTCTACAATCCAGAGCAGGGTGAATTGTAGTTAAATGCCAGATATTACGATCTATCTTACCAGAGCTTCAGATTGTTTTCAGACTCCATGGGTCATATGACCCCTGACTACAGACAATGTTAACGAGGGGTCATTTTTAAAACGCTTGGCCACTAATGTACTACTAAAACT
>JAGGCT020001730.1:0-5000 GCA_017654935.2 Phymorhynchus buccinoides
AAAGACCATTTTCACAGATGACTTCAACATGTTTTCCTTTCCATCTTTCCTTTTGGAACATAATCTATTCGGAATCACAGTGACCCTAGACGTCTGTCCGCGATCATTTAAAAAAAAAAAAGATGAATCATTTATTGCTCTGTCAAATGTGACACAAACTTTCCATCAAGGTTTGACCAGATGTTACACTCAAATGTATCTGTCATACTTATGCAAGGTCGTGCTTTTGTTTTTTTCTTCGTTCACTGACAGCATCTCTGGGAAATCTCGCAGTTAATCTGAAAGAGAAAACATTTATTTCGTTAGCAAGAAAGAAACGGCAATATTCACATGCGCCCAATCAATCAATCAATCAATCAATATTTGTATTGTCCATTTTACAGGAAATTCTGTTTGCAGCGATCAAACAAATCAACAAAACAACACAATAAAGACAAAGACATAGTATGTAGAAAAGCCAAAAGATAAAATATGCGACTATTTTAAACATCGCGCGCACCTACAATCCTCTGTCACCCACACCCACGCCCATACACACACACACACACACACACACACACACACACACACACACACACACACACACACACACACACACACACACACACACACACACACACACACTTCACACAACACACACACATCATGCACACGCAAACAACCAACTATCCGTCCATCTAACTTATACATACATACACACATGTTTACACATACAAATATACAACTTGCATTCACAAATATACAATACAAATACCTTAGTCTACATGCATATATTCATAATACAACGTTGCACATCTACATGCATACACAAACATACATAGATAGGCCTACATAGATACATAGATAGATAGACAGACAAATATATACACACATACATACATACATACATGCATACATACATACATACATACATACATACATACATACATACATACATACATACATACATACATACATACATGTGTTGGGGGGGGGGGGGGGCACACATACAAAGCAAACACGTATGAACACCACCATTGCACCAAACGTTAGTCCAACACTGCTACCCCCCTCAAACCCCCGCCCCTACCCCCACATATTCATCGGCAATACTTGGTAAGAAGAAAGGACAAAAAACCCACAACAAATGAAATATCAACATTGTCTCTGATTTAAATATAAAATTTGAAGAAAACGTACATTAAGAACTATAGAAAGTCAACTATTGTCGCACATAGTACTACACGCACATGCAGGCACACACACACACACACACACACACACACACACACACACACACACACACACACACACAAACTTGCTCAAACATGCAAGGACACACCCACACGCACACATCCCGGCAAGCACGTGCACACACACGTCAGTACACCCCCACCCCACCCCCAAAGATCACGCGTGCATGAACATTTAAAAAAGACTCTGAAAAGCAATTCATAAACATCATTAAACACTAATTCAAAACACACACACGCCCACGTGTGTGTGTGTGTTTGTGCGCGCGCGCGCACGTGCGTATCTCAGTGTGTGCGTGCGCGTGCGCGCTTGCATGCGTGCGTGTGTGTGTGTGTGTTTGTGTGCGCGCACGTGTGTGTGTGTGCACGTGAGTGTGTGTGTGTGTGTGTGTGTGTGTGTGTGCGTGTGCGTGCGTGCGCGTGTGCGTGTGTGTGTGTGTGTGTGCATGTGCATGTGTGCCAGTATGTGTGTGTGTGTGCGTGTGTGCTATGGTGGAGATGGATAATTAAGCCTATTCGTTGGGTAGGTATGTTACGAAGTAATCTCGCCGATCGAGTAATAACCTTTCACTCACTTCAGCCATATTGTTTGCCCCCGTCGCTTCTGACCCTCCCAAACACATATATTATACGAGCGCGCACTCAGCTAACAGATAAAAGCAGCCTCTTATGATAAAATGCAAAGAGAAGAAGGGTCCGCATTATGCAAAAGCTGGTTGGAAACATCAACGCTACAACAAGCTTTATGAGGACGAGAAGGATGCCACTGTGTGAAACTCATCAAGATAGTTAAATAAAGAGGTGGGGTAAAAAAACACAACCCAAACCCCCCCCCAACAACCTGAATGATCAAGTGGACCATAATCTGTAACTAAAAGTAAAAAATAGTGACAAATTATAATCAGATACCAATGAAAGATAAATCAAAAGATTAAAACGTATTGAAACCCCCCCAAAAAACCCACCTAAACTTACCTACATTTCTTGAACTACATTAGAAGTATTATTTTTAAAAAGGAAGAAATAACCACCTGTTTAATTAATTCTAGTTCTTGAAACGTTTAAGTAGATTAATTGATGTCCTTTTATGTTTTCAAACTTTAAATTAGGCAAGAACAACAACACACACCAACAGCGCCACTGCAACAACAACCCACCCACCCCCATCCCTCCCCCCATATAAAAATGTCAGTTGAAAACTTGTTTTTCCATAATGCACCAAAACTGTCAAACTATACTTGCGGAACTTATGATAACTCTGGTGTACATTTATTTTGGAGGAAAAAAACAACAACAAATCGCCCCCTCCTCCCAATACATACACAATATGACGACGAGGATGTCAATCGAGGTGTAGAGTGGCACAGTGGTAGCGCGTTCGCTTCGTGTCAAGTAAATCCGAGTTCGAACCTGGGGATTTTTCCTCTCACTTTGCACTAGGCCTTACGGTCTCATCTTTCGGATGAGAGGATAAACCGAGGTCTCGTGTGCCCATGCACTTAGCATACGCTAAACCCAGTAGCAACGAAAAAGTGGTCATTTGGTCAAAATTTACCCACCCACCCTCATCAGTCACACAAAAATCGCATGAAAAAAAGAAATGAAAAAAAAAAGAAATGGGGTGGCCCGCCTCTGGCTGCGACGCGCTATCCAGGTGGGAGCAACCCGAATTTCACAGAGACGCCTCTGTGACAATAAAGTACCTAATACCTAAAATACTAACAGAAGTTATATCCCTTGTCTTGCACCGTTTCCACAACTACAAAGCCTGAAGTTCATTCGAGGAAAAAGAGACGCATAAGCAATACAGTAACCGCAGAACAAAGAACACAAGTCTGTTAGTGACAGGCGGAAACTTTGCAGTAGCACAAAGAAAGGTTGGACGTGCATTGCTCTGAAACTAACCATTGCATGACGTCAGAGAGGGATGATGGTCTCAGTTTACGATACCATAGATGCTTCAAAAGTCCATCTTTCTCTTTTTTTAAAATTCTAAATAAAACCAAAGCCATTTCTTTACGAAAACCTGTCTTGATATAACATTATGAGGTCTATATAAATAATTATTATCAACAAAATCTAGCTTGTCTTCGTTTACACGTGTGAGCAAAAGAAAAGACCCCGGATATAATCAAACCAATTCTTAATACTGAACCTGCATGGAAAGGTTTTTATTTTTTTTATTGTCGTCTGTGTGCGTGTATGTAAAACCCCCCAATTTATTTGGGATAACTGTCTAAGAACAGCATTATTCTTGAACGGAAAAATCAACCAATTGTAGGCCTAATTGTTTAAAAACACATACAAAGACAAAAATATCTTTAAAAGAAACACAGCTTTATCATTGAGAAAAAAAGAAGCAATTATTAGATTAAAAGGAAAAAGAAGAAGAAGAAAATGAAAACCAACATTATGTGATTTCCCATGACATGGTCTTGATTACACATGGGTTTTTTTCAAGGATAAGAACTGTAATATTTAAGATTTTAAAGCCTTAGTGTCCCTATAATCACGACTCTACCCCCCACCCCCACCCCATCCAATAAATCTGTGTTGTAACCTATCAGTGGAACGTGCAGTTTAATTCTGAAATTTATTTGGTTTTTCAGTGACACAAACATATTTTATCTAAGCAAAAAAGTGACGATAAAGTGAAAATAAATCATTTTCCGGGGGAAGATTCATGCCATAGCCATAATAGGTTAAAGAACGGTTTTCTTTTTGCGTATTTGGGGGAAAACAACAACACAGATTTACTTGTTATTGAAGCAAATGCAATGCCATACTTTGAAATTTGCTTATCCCTAATCTGCAGAGAAGTAGGTGCCCTAATGGCTAAAGATGATCTGCTCGGTGCTCCTAACGGGTTACCAGAGGCCATAGTAGGAGTACTGATAGGCACTGACAAGGTATTTCCTTTTCGACACAGGAAGAAATATAGGCTTATATACCTGTGGCTTCCTCCACAAAGAGCACTCTAAACATCCAAGTTAACCTAGACAGTTGAAAGATTCAAGATTCTTCTTCTTCTTCTTCGTTCCCAGGCTATATGGCCATAATGAGTAAGGTACATATGTGTCCGGTTTTCAGTTTTCACTGGTCTCCCCGCTGCGTACAGCTGACACATTCCGATTTCGGAGGAGCTCAAGGGAGAAAAGTTATTTGGAAGATTTTTTTGAAAAAAGGCAGGAGAACGGGCCAACAAGTCAGAAAGATAGTAGATGATAGAAAGCAAAGGGAAAAGGCAGAGTCAAAGAGAGTGGCAGATTAGAGGAAGTTACAAGCACAGAACTTCCAGAAGGTGGGGGAACTATTTTTTACGAAAGACCCCCCGGCATCCCCACGGGGAGACCAAGATTCTTTAATTAGCCAATGCATCAGTGTACAAAGGAAATAATTTAGTTTTTTTGCACAGACACGCAAACAAAGCATGCACATGGATGGGGCAACCAATCCTTTCACCGCCAAAGTCGCATTTTAGCACCACAATGATTTAACTTTTATGTCACTAAAAGGCATCAAATTGGGGTCTATTATCCAAAGACCCTTTTGTCTTAGTTTTGGGAAGTAAGGATAAACCTTATTTTATATATGTCACAGAAGAACCCCCAATACTGCAGATGGATTTTGTTCTCTACCCAGGTAAATTTAATGAACATTTTTGGTTGAAATATGGCTGGCGGTGAAAGGGTTAATAATGAAGGCATAGTAACAAATCAGGTTATATATGTATCTCTTGCTCTCCCTCTCACCCATGCACCCACACAT
>JAGGCT020001730.1:10000-17500 GCA_017654935.2 Phymorhynchus buccinoides
TCCTTTTCGAAACTACGAACTTAAGACGATTTGATGGTTTTGCCATGCGGCATGCAAGTACTTCTACTTGACTACAACCGGATGTTAGATTTCTTCTCAAGATTTCTTCTTCTTCTACTCGTCATTGAGGGCCCACGGTCAGTTTGTTGGCTATTTTGGAAAAAAAGAGACTGAAAAATTGGTTCTATTCCGAGGACATGCCTAATTGACTGACATTGAAGGGATAAGGTCCTTATTAAGGAGGGTGAACCTTGGGGAAGCTGAGGGGGGGAGAGGGGTAGGGGAGGGGGGAGGGGCACTTGATGGATTATTGTTGGTCCTGCACCACTGATGCAGAGGGCGTCGAGAGTGTCCTGCTGCAGGACGTTCCACTCCCTGATGGTCCTTGGGAGAAAATAATTTGACCGGTATTTGGTGCGGCACTGGATGCGTTGGAACTGGAGATGGTGTCCACACTGTTGCCGATGTGGAAGTAGTACCTGCTTTCCCTGTAGGCCGGGACTGTGGACAGCGCCAATGCTGATCGTGTACAGCATGGAGAGCCTGATCCTCTGCCGTCTGCTCTCCAGTGATTCCCAGCCTTGCTTTTCCAGCATGCTGCTCTTTCTATCCGTCGGCCTAAACTGATTCAGCACAAAGCGAGCTGCCCTGCACTGGACTGCTTCCAGCTTGCCAATGCTCTCCTCTGTGAATGGATCCCAGAAGTTACATGGATATTCAGAAGTATGAAGGCTTTGTAAGCCTGTTCTTTGATACTGGTGCTGCTGATCTTCATATTTCGTCTTAAGAATCTGAGGGTCTTGTTGGCCTTTGCACTGATGTTGTTGACATGGCAGTCCCAGGTGATCTCGCTGTTGATGCTGACGCCAAGTTACTTGACTTCCTTCACATCGTCAAAGGTATCCGTACAGATGAGAACTGAAGGGGGTTTCTGCTCCTGGTGTCTTGGATGGCCTGGCACTTGACGAAATAGAATTTTACGCCCTCTGCGGTCTTTCGACCATGTGGGGCATTTTTAAATGCAAAGATGGTGGGAACAATACTGGAGGCAATGCCTGGAGGCAGTACAACACCAGTAAAGTCCCGATTTTTTAACAGTACAGATATGTGTAGCAGTAACCACGCCTCGGTTAAACCCCATCGGCTATGGTACCGCCACAAGTAAAATGATTACGCAATTTGTATATTATGGCCTGGCACTTGGCAGGATTAAAAACTATATATACTCCAGCTCTTCTCCCAGTCCGCAAAGCGGTGGTCTTCTTGCAGCTGGTCCTCCATTCAAGATCATCCTGTAGGCCGCGGTGTCGTTTGCGAACAGTTGCAGTTGATGTCAGTCGGTCTGGCAGGTAATTAAATTAATGTAGGTTAGGTCCTGAGATCAGCAAAGGCAGATCTTGAGCCTTCAACCGGAACTGCTTGGCGGCGATCCCCGAGGAAGCTGGATATCCATGCGTGGGTGGTGCCCCTGACACCGTAGCGTTGGAGTTTGTGTTGCAGCAAGCTGTGGTTCACCTTGTCGAACACGTTAAAAAAATCCATAATGAGGACATGTACGTCTGCTTTCTGCTCTGCAAATTGGCTGTCAGTTCTTCTGTAAACTCGAGAAGTTTGGTTTCGCAGGATCTCCCTTTCCAGAATCCGTGCTGGTTCTTGTTTAGGATGTGATGCTTCTCTAGGTGCCTCATCACTGCTCCGATGATGATGTGTTCAAGCAGTTTACACATGATGCTGGTCAGAGAGATTGGCCGATAGTTGGCTGGGTTGTATTGTTTCCCCCTTTTTGAAAGTAGGTGTAACGTATGGCGATCTCCAGTCAGCTGGTACAGAGCCAGAGGCAAGTGACGACCAGAAGATTGCAGTAAGTACAGGGGCCAATTCTACAGCAAGTTCCTTAAAGGGAAAACAACCGATCCCAGGGATTGGGTCTTTTTCACCAGAAAAGCTCTGCCTCGCAGTGGCTCGCACAACAGGGAACAAAGAAGGGCGAACTGTCTCTTTCGCCAGCTGTGATTCAAATGCGGTGCGCGCTCAGCGCCTCCCCTCTTTTATACTCCGGCCATGCCTTTAAGGACTCGTAACTCGTTAATGCAGGTAACAAAAGATTTTGTGGAACTGAGGGATTGGGATCAGGCTAGCATAACAGGTACCTTGATGACCACAGTTTCTTTGTCTGCTTTTGAAATCCAGATGAATTGGGATTGAGTAGCATGCTTTCTGAATGTTTGATGCAGAGGGAACACTAACAGGATTAAAATGTTTCAACTTTGACCCTGTGTCAGTGTGTACAGGGTGCTTCTAAACACAGAATGGTGCCGAATATTGCCGAATGGTGAATACTGTACTGATCTTGGTCAGAACACAGAATAGTTGGGCCGAATGGTGAAAGCATTAATAGTAGTAATTTAATTTAAAATGGCACAAGTGACTAATTACATTGTAACAACACACTTCCAGTTCTGTTTCCATAATGTTGAACGGCGCATCTAGAACAGTAGAAGGTTGCCGGTCAAATCGTCTATTGGGCCAACCATTTGATGCTTTTATAATTCGGTATTTTTCATAATTCGGCACCATTTTGATGCATACTATCTAGTCTTTATTTTTAAAAAGTAGAATTGTAGAATTCAGTACAATATCTTCACCATTCGGCCCAACTATTCTGTATTTTGACCAAGATCGTTATTTATAATTCGGCACCATTTGGCATTATTCGGCACCATTCTGTCTTTAGACGCACTGGTGTGTACATGTTTGTGTGTATGTATGTGCACACTTGAAGTTGCGCATGTTCGCTCGTACATGTGAGTATATGAATACATGTGCGCTCTATGTTTGTGCTAATGTTTTTATTGTAGATCATCTATGTGTGTGCCTTATAGAAAACGTGAGTGCATTTGTGTGTTTACAGGAGTCGGGGTGGCTTGACCTGCCTTAATAACAGTTATCCTGTTTGTGTAAAAAAACCCACAACCTTTTGACTATGAGATAAGGAATAAAAACATGCAATAAAACTTAAAAAAAAACCCAGTGTGTGAGTGTGCCCTAAGAGTGGGAAAAATCAGGAACTCTGCTTTCATACTAAATCATAATTAGGCCGATAACTTTTTGAACTCCTACACTTTATACCGGTATGTATATCCTAAACTGGCTAAAGCTTTGTGATATGGCCACATTGCTGGACCACTGACTAAATTTTAGTTTTATTTGTTGTCTCAACTTCTTTTGATTGAATAATGTCTCTCTCTCTCTCTCTCTCTCTCTCTCTCTCTCTCTCTCTCTCTCTCTCTCTCTCTCTCTCTCTCTCTCTCTCTCTCTCTCTCTCTCTCTCTCTCTCTCTCTCTCTCTCTCTCTCTCTCTCTCTCTCTCTCTCTCTCTCTCTCTCTCTCTCTCTCTCAGTGTGTAATCTATATCCAGCATGGATGCAGACAACGAAGGAGGTGGAGAGCTGCATGAAATAGAGCTGGAAGATCTGTTGTTCTATGAGCGATGCGGGGGAGGCACTTTTGGCAGCGTCTATCGTGTCCTATGGCGGTCGCAGAATATGATCGTTGCTGTCAAACGACTGTTGGTGCTAGAGAAAGAGGTGGGTGAAATCTTGGCTCAGATGTGTTGTTTGGGTATATAAATCATATTGTGATTTCATGTATATAGTTACAATTCTGATCGCTTCTCGGCCTTTTGGCTAAGACAGTGATTCAGGAACATATTAAATTTTTGTTTATACCCTGGTTGGTTTGTTCAGCCTGTCATACATGGCGAAAACCGATACGCGACATTAAACTGAACTTCCATCCTTCATGTATATATTCTTATGATGTGTGTTTTATATGGCTACCAGCAGCTATGCCCCGTTATCGCTACGCCCTGCGCTCGCTACGCTTCGCGACAGCTCTTCCCCGACACAGGTCTTTAGAATAGCATTTGCCAGAAAAGAATTTCGAAATGTCTCCCACTGCATTCCCCGGTGATGTTGAATGTACATGGTAATGGGATCTCTAACCGATGGTTTTCAAAATACAATTGTTTGTTTAAAGCAATTGGCCCGGGTCTTCAGAATAGCAGTCGCCAGCATAGCACTTCGAAATATCTCCCACTGCATTCCTCCAGTGATGCTGATTGCAAATATATATGGCTGAAGGGGTTTACAACAAATAGTTGTCGTTTTATGCAAATGGACCGGGTCTTCATAACAGCAGTCTTATGTTTTAATGTTCTTAAACATTAGTCTTAACCTTTTCACTGCCCCGTCACGGATATTTCCGTCAACTTCCGGTAACCTATAAACTGTCCCGTCACGGAAATATCGGTCATAGGATTATTCTAAGAGTTTCCCGTTTTCTATCCATATGCTTTACGCAGTATGTTCGGATGCATGTGAGAGTGTTCTCAAAGGATAGTATATTCAATCCCCATTCACAAAAGCATAGGTTATATGCACTTTTATTCAGAAAGTTTTGCGATAGACTCGGCAACCTAAAATGGCTTGGCAAATAGTTGCCCCGGAACTGGGCTTGGCAGTGAAGGGGTTAATCTGTTGTCATCTTTCGAATGTGTCATGTATTGTAGCTTTGGGAATTATATTACCTTACGTTTCTATGAATGTTTCTACGATGCGTATGTTATACGTTTATTATGTTTTAGTAAGTTATTTTTAGTCTGTCGTTATCTTACAAATGGGTTGTCTCTTAGTCTTATGATCTCTTGTAATTTTACGTATGTTCCTTCGACGCGTATGTCATGTGTTCATCTTATGTTTTCACATCATGTCATGTTTTATTTATATTTGATTTTGTAAAGCGCATTGAGCATGCTTCTAATGTGGAATTTTAGCGCTATTGCAAATAAAATTATTATTAATGGCTATCTTATAGCAAACACACAACTACACAAGTGTAAAGTGATGTTATTTTATTCACAAGAGACAAAACAAAACTACTGGATATTTCGGCGAATGCGCCTTTATCAACACAGACAAACAATTAAACAGCAAACAGCAAAACATAGCAAAAGGAGCAAAAGGCAGGCAACAAAAGGAGCAAAAAAGCAACAAGATAAAAATCAAAAAACAATACTTCTCCTCTACAGTCCAATGGCTATTTTGTTCTTTAGACACACACACGCGCGCACGCGCGCACGCACACACACACACACACACACACACACACACACACACACACACACACACACACACACACACACACACACACACACACACCTCCCTCACATTTTGTCATGGAACATTTTCACAAAGAAGCAACATTCTGCCATTTTGGGGAAATGGATGGGGTTAGGATCAGCCTAGGATTATATTTTCATAAAACAGGATCAGCCCAGGATTATTTTCATAAAACTGAAAAGAAGCGGACTTTAGGATTGAGGGTTGTAAACATGAGGGGGGTGACTAAAGTACAAAATTGCCAAAATCTTCATAGTGTTTGTTGTTGTTGTCTTACCCTGGCTTAAAGACTCCATGGATCATCCCAACAGCCAAAGCACTTGAACACTATGGCACAAATGCAACAGCTAGGGATGAGAACATTACGTGCGTGACCGTTTTTGATTACCCCTCCATGTGGGCAGCCACACTCCGACTTCGGAGGATTTCATAGAGTGAAAATCGCTTTAAAGTCAAAATTGATGGGACTGAAAATGTGAAATTTTAATTTTAGATAGCCAATATTTTGAGTTAAAAAGACTTTTCAACATAAGGGTTATTAAACTGGGACCCAAAAATTATTGTGAGTTATCCAGTGTTTTTGACTTACACGTTTTTGAGTTATCAGAAATCCACTGTAATTGACTGTGAACAGTATGTTTCCTTGTGTTAGTCATTTACTCATTACATATTTTGTGTGTGTGTGTGGGGGGAGGGGGGGGGGGGAGGGAGGGAGGAGCGTGTGTAGGGTTGCTGTGTGCCATTATGTGTGTGTGTGTGTGTGTGTGTGTGTGTGTGATGAGCCGTGTTCAGATTATGTGTTTTGGTGTGTAATAATGCGAAAGTAAAGATTAAAAGAATGATAGTTGATATGTTCAAAAAGAAAAAAAGAAAAGAAACAAAAATGTGTGTGTGTGTGTGTGATGAGCCGTGTAAAGTACTGTTCGTCAATTTTATTCCTGAATAAATGGTTGAGATGTGTGTGCGTGTGCATGTGTGTGTGTGTGTGTGTGTGTGTTTTTTGTGCTGTTTGTTTCCTTTTCTTTTTTCCCCACTGATTGATTTTCCCCCTCATTTTTTTCTTAATGTGGATGCTAAAATTTGTTGGGGGGTCGGTATCTTATAAAAAGCCTAAAGAAAATATTTGTTTTAGAAATTGAACATGTATTTTTTACTTAGCCCATAAACAATAACGTGTTGCCAACAGATGTGTCACAATTTACAAGCAAAAAACAAACAAGTGTAGCTTTTTTCTATGATCATAGATAATTAACCTCTTCCTTGCCCAGTGTGTCTACTACATGGTGTGTGATGTCATTGATGATGTCATAACTTTTGATGTCAGTCCTGGAATGATGGTTTTTGGTTTAGACAAGTCAGGAAAGAGATATATGATCTCTAGACCATTTTCTCACATTGAGTCTAACAGATCTCTTTTAAATTTTGAAATAAGAATATTGGTAATCACTCTTGTTTTTTTGTGGCAGTAAAGGTGTTAATGAAGCTGTTTTTATATAAACCAGTTAAACTCCATCTTTAATTTTGCTGTCAAGATAATAATTGAATGTACACACTGTATGTGATGCTGTTTCTGTGTGATATTAGGCACAGGTGCTCAGCGTGTTAAGCCATAAAAACATCATTCGCTTTTACGGTGCTGTTATCCAGGACCCCAACTTTTGTTTAGTCACAGGTAATTCATTTTTTTAGTTGAATTTTTAGGGGTGGGTGGGGTAGAGAAAGAGAGAGAGAGAGTGTGTGTGTGTGTGTGTGTGTGCATGTGTGTGTGTGTGTGTGTGTGTGTGTGTGTGTGTGTGTGTGAGAGAGAGAGAGAGAGAGAGAGAGAGAGAGAGAGAGAGAGAGAGATAGTGTGTGTGTGTGTGTACGTGTGTGTGTGTGTGTGTGTGAGAGAGAGAGAGAGAGAGAGAGAGAGAGAGAGAGAGAGTGTTTGTGTGTGTGTGTGTGTGTGAGTGAGTGTGTGCACATGTGTTTGTGTATATGTGTTTGAACACATACATGCAGTGTGAATCACTGTGTTTCACTGTGTGTGTGTTTGCATTTGCAGGCATTGTGTGTGTGCGTGCGTGCGTGCATGAGTGAGTGAATGAGAAAGAGAGAGAGAGTCTGTAACTAACTATTAAGCGTGTATCTGTGTGTGATTATGTGTCTCTTAAGTCTTATGAAGCATACCAACATTCATTTGCCTGTATGCATTTCTCTTATGTGTTATTGTTTGAGACTGGATCTGAAATAACAGGACTGCTGTCGTAAGTGGAGATGGATATTTTCACATGCATAACTGGCCTCTCAAAGCTTATATATGGTTCTTGTATACATTTCAG
>JAGGCT020001730.1:22500-25000 GCA_017654935.2 Phymorhynchus buccinoides
GGGGAGAGACTCGTGGAGGGGACAGGGGCGTCCAGCTCCCTGGATGGAGGCACGAAGCATCCACCCACTGCCCCACATTGTGCACCGTGTTCCAACTTTTTTCCTCTTCTCACTTTCTTTTGAATACACTGTACCATCTAGGTCTTTTGGAGTGCTCAGTGGTGAACCAAAGAACTTAGGCAGATTAAAACAAGATGATAGATACATGCAATTCCTAACACCACCCTCACACATTGAAATTATTTTTAATGTGGTCACCACTTCAGGATTGGGAAGATTCAGGGAACATTGAAACGTGTCATTTCATCCATGGACAAGCGATTGGTGAAGCTGTTGATAGAGGCAAGACCGGTCATTGTGCAGCTTTTGGTAGAACCAAGACTGGTGATCATGTGTGTTTTGTTGCTACTGTATTAGCAGGACTAGCGACGTTTAACTCATTCGCATTGCAACGATTTTGAATTATTCAAAAAACTCACAAATCACTCCAGCCATACATACAAACAAAACGTACATAAACAAAAGGAGGAAGGAAAGAAGATTACGGGCTTTTACTTCAGGTTTAGACATAGGGAAGTGGTAGATCAGACTTTTTTATATTATAGACTTTATATCGAAAAACTCTCTACACCGATTGGTTTTCCCACAACAAACCACTACAAAAGCAAAGTCAGAGGCAAAATTGTGGTCTAAGGGAGCGAAGCGAATTTAGAAGTGACCAAGGTATTGTGTGCACACAGATTTACTTCCCTTGAAGTAAGTGCATCAAATTGACATTTACCTATTAATTCCGGACATATATGACTTGAATGAGTTAAGAACCACGGCACACTGTCTTCCTTTGTGTTGAAACGCCATGTTCTGGCTGTACCGTGACAGGTGCTGTGGGAATTGCTGACCCATGAGGTGCCTTTCAACGGCATCGACGGCTTTCAGGTGGCGTGGCTCGTTGTGGAGAAAGGGGAGGTAAGTCATGTGCTCCACCGATGACTCCACACTGATGATTGATCGATCTAGGAGCAGTAGCTTTATTTGTCATCGCTGGTCGTAAAGTGTAGCGTCCCGACCAGCCGTTAGTGGCAAGGCGTGTGTTGTGCACATTCTGTTTGCAGGGAGACCTTGCAGCTGTAAATGACCTGCCAATTGGAAGTTCAGTTTAACGTCGCGTATCGGCTTTTGCCATGTACGACGGGCTGAACAAACCAACCATGGTATAAACAAAAATTTATGTTCTTGAATCACTGTCTTAGCCAAAAGGCCGAGAAGCGATCAAATGACCTGCCAATTGTTGCTGGCACAGATTTTATAGACTTATGCTGCACCGACTCATGTCCAGTAAAAGAAACAGAGAGGTGGGCTGGTATTATCAAATAGATACACATGGGTGCAATCTTTTCCTGGTATACAAGGATTTTTTGTTTTTGAATTTTACCAGAAAAGGAATTTCCTTTTTTTTTTAAATTTGTCAAACAAGATCTTTGTGTGTCTACTGTAGTTTTCAAACCCTTTAAAATAAGCATTTGTATAAATTGTGGAAAAAGCAAACTAAAATACCATCATAAATCATTTTGTTCTTCAGCTGCAGGGGGACATTACCCCTTTCATTTTTTTTCATTTTGTATAGTTGCACCCATGGATACATTAGAAGCCTTTTGGTTTTTTATTATTTAGATTTACATAAACAATTTACTTGCTCTTAAGTCCCACACACCCGTCTGCAATATGTAGGAATTACATGGGTGAGAATAGTTCAGATGTGTTCCTGAAATCAGGATTGGAAAAGAAGGTGATAGAAAGAGTCTTCAGGATTGGTCATCTTGTCATCCGGATCCATTGTCTTATAACATCGAACCTTTCTGCCAAAATTGATCGCAGATTAAAACAAGAAGCAGATAGACATGCAATTCTAACATAACTCCACCCATCATGTATACACAGACACACAAACACTGGACATTATCAGGGCTCCCAATCGTCCCGCAAAACAAGGGGTCCCAGGGACTCCTTCACTTACAGCATAGAGGGTCCTAGAGGCGGGATAGAGGGTCCCAGTGGCATTGGGAATGCTAAAAAGAATTTTTGTAGTGCATCCCTGGGACCCCCTGCACATTCTTTTAGAGGGTCCTTTAGAATGTTAGTGCTTCATAGACCCCCAAAATGGGGGTCCCTGGGAGCCCTGATAATAATTTTAATGCAGTCACCAATTCAGGAATGGGAAGATTCGGAGAACATTGAAGCGTGTCTCTTCAGGCTTGAGAGAATGTTTCACTTTTACCCCATGGAATTGTGTTGGTTTGGGCAGAGGCTGATGATCCCCACCGAGTGCCCCCCGTTCTTCGCCCGCCTGATGGAGCAGTGCTGGGACCTGGACCCCAAGAAGCGGCCCTCCTTCAAACAGATCCTGCAGAGGCTGCGGGTCATGCTGGACGATGGTGAGACGCCATTTTGTTTTTCACGATTATTTCTGCTGTTTTTTTTCTTCTTCTTCTGTGTTCCCTGA
>JAGGCT020001731.1:2500-7500 GCA_017654935.2 Phymorhynchus buccinoides
ATGTGATCATGAACGCTCGTGATCCCAAGGTGCTTTAGTCTAATCTATAATGTTAGTCAAAAGGGTGACGGGGTTGGAAGGGGAAGGGGGGCGGGTTAGGATTAGGGCGTAGAGAAGATGGAAGGGAGGGAGGAACAAGGTGGGGTGGGGTAGGGTGTGTAGCCGGTGAAGGGTCGTTTTGCTACATCACGAAAAAAAGATTCAAGGTGACAATTTTCTATAGCACAAATTTGTTGTATAGTCTTCTTAGATTATTTTCTGCAAAACTACAATTATTTAATCTACGCTCAATGATTATTACTGGTACATGCACAAAACCAACATAACGACACTATGTCATGCTGCGTGTGCGAGAAAGATGCACTCGGTAGGGGCAAGATTTCGTAACTAACAACTAACAATGTGCTTAAAGACCCACCAGATCACGTGTCAAAATCACGGGTGTCACGTGTTTTCCCTCTTATAGCTGGAAGGAAATCTTGTTTTGACCTGGTTTTACTCCCATACAAATGCCCCCAAAACTGAAAACGAGACATTATTTTAAATAGCAGTCTCAATTTCAAATTGGGGGCATTTGTATATGGGTCACAGCTACCCAGAAAAAAACAAGGGACTTAATCGTGGTGGGTCAGTGTATCTTTAACGTACTTCATTCTGGAACAGGTACACATGGGACATAGATAGTAGGTCAATTCTGGAGGTACTGCAATACCCAAAAAAGTCCCGTTTTATGAATTATAAATGCAAGTGTAAGTTTTGTTAAACTATACAAGATTTCGTGACGGACTAGTTAGCTGTTATAGACAGGGTGGAAGGGGTCTGTTGCATCCCACTCTTGTCAGGCTGACACAATTTGCTTACAGTAAAGGGTGGACAAAATTTAATTGTCACTGTGACAAATTGTACCAGTTTGACAAGCTGACCCGCAACAGGGGCCCTCCGTGTATATGTTACGCCCAATCTGTGAAATTGCCCATTTCGTGAAATGGGCAAAACGGCTTGCCCAGTTCGTGAAATAGCCAATTTAAAACTTGTTATTTAGAAAAGCAGTATGAAATTTAAAAAACATTTTCCACTCAGAGATCAAGAATGGGTTCAAACGATTAAGAAATCACACCTGGATATGGGTTGAAATTAATTTGATAAAACGTTTGATGAAACATGTGGCTCAGGCATGCCCCAGGGTAGCATTTGGTAGAGTTGGGGGGGGGGGGGGGGGGTAGGATGGGGGTGAAAATGCAATGTAGAAAAATGTGCCTCTGTTGAACAATAGCCTGTGTTGCTGGGACTGAATTTAAAATTGTGATATACATTGTCCATGCTATGAATTGGGACAAAGAAATTGGCCCATTTCATGAAATAGTCGATTTCACGAATTGGGCGTAACATATACATACATGTATCCCTTACCGATTACACCAACGACTTAGCTGAAGTACGATACACATACCAACGTACCTGCTGCTATGATCAGTCAATACAGCCAACAGTTTACACGTCGTTTTACGGCTGTTTTCTTCCAACTCTAGGCCTGCTTTGTCCAACAGACTTATCGTTTCACACATCACTAACGATAATAGATGGGTGGGTGGGTGGGGTGGGGTGGGGGTGGTGGGCTATGGGTGTAGGTGGAACAATTAATGGGGGACTTGGGCAGGATATAGTGGGTAGTATCAAGGAAAAGTAAGTTTTGGGGCGTGGCTATTATTGGCTATTATTCCCGTTCCTGCGCGTTTCGGATTTTGGTTGCTCCGACAGAGACTTTCGTTTCATGTTATTAACATTAACATAACTCTAGATGATTTATGATACGATAAAATAAAATAAAAGATAAGATAATAAGGATAATATAAACGATTAACTGTCAAAACCTTGTCTCGAAACAATGCACTTGATTCGTTTAAGGAATCGGAGTGTTTTAAACTGAAGTACGATACACATACCAACGCCAGCCATTCTTCAGCTAAAACTCTCCATTAAGCTTACCTGGATAGAGAAAAGATTCTGTCTGCAAATATTGGGGATTCCTCTGTGACATGCATAAAATAGGGCCTGTCCTTGCCTCCCAAAATTAAGAAGATATTGTCATTGGATACCAGACCCTCATTTGATGCCTTTCAGTGACATGGGTGTTAAATCATTGTGGTGCCAAGAGGCGACAGTGAAGGAAGAGAAGGGGTTAACCCTTTCATCGTGAAGGAAGAGATTTTTTTGTGTCAGTAAAAATTGTTGTTAGTAATTTCACAGGCCTTTTTAATCTACCACAACCAGATCTAAAAGCCTCAGTCCGGTCCGGGGTGTGGGGGTGGGGGTGGGGGAGAGAGGGGTCGAGGATGGACATAATATTGGTCAGTGTTGACTCTACACACCGCTTCCAGTACCTGTCTGTTTAGCTTTGCCCTTGTGGCCCTCTTCGCCCTATGGACCTGACCACCACTGAAATAATCCTTTATTTTATTTAGCAATTACCCGCCGCTGCCGTTCCTCTTCCACTTGGCTCTCCCCGTGCCCCCCCTCTTGTGCGTGGGAAAGTAATGGGTAAATGGAGTGTGTATGCTGTATTACCTACCATCTCATATATATATATATATATGTTATTAGTTCCCGAGCGAAGCTTCTGGAACTATTGTTTTTGTTTCATCCGTCCGTCCGTGCGTTGGTGCGTGCGTGCGTCCGGCCGCGTTTTCTTTGAAAATCTAATAAACGTCCTCTGGACTGAAACAAACACGTGTGGGACTTTAGCAGATATAAAGATGGTGGGAACGATCCTGGAGGCAATGCCCGGAGGCAGTGCAACACCAAGAAAGTCCCGAATTAGTAACAATACAGATGCATAGGTATTTTCTTGAAAACCGTTCACTCTATTTCAATCACTTTTAAGGCTTTTCGTACTTCTGTACGATACGATTCGATCACGTGGTCTCGAAGAACAAAATAATGTGATTCGTGCTTCGAGACCACATGATCGAATCGTATCGTACATTCGTACGATTTTAGTTGACGTGTAGCCGAGTCTTTAGTGTACGAGTTAAAGGGGATATCAGCTATCGACTGATTGCTTTATTTTAATTTTAAGATCAAGGTCATGCTGATTAAGGAGTTCAAACCCCAAACTCTTAATCGTTTATATCTCGCAAACTTTTGCACGTATTTCAATGCGGGTTCCCCCCACGTTTTCTGATAAAAGGGCTATAACATTATAATCATTAATTTGTCTGTGTGCGTGCGAATCACGGGGTTCGAATCCCAAAGCCGTATCTCAAGAACTGTTGCATGGAATCGCTTCAAATTAACTGTGGTGGTGCCTTACCACAAAAGGTGCAAAAGGTCCCATACAAAAATAATAACCATGCTAACACTGACCTTGAAATTTGACCTTGAAAACGTAACTGTCTTCTTGTGGCCATATCTTTCACATCGTTGGACTTAAAGTGTTCTCATTTTAGTGTGCAGATACATTGGCTAGAGGTGATTCCAAATATGTAGTACAAGAAAGGTCAAGGTCACAACGGTTATAGTCTGTCGATATGATCATCTGTAACCTGTCATTTACAACCACACATTTTTGACGCATTTATTATTTATTCCGGTTTTGGGGGCAATTGCTCAGTTTCTTGTCACTGGAGGGCATATGCGTCATGCTGCTGCTATGTGCCCAAGTTCACCCGCTCGGGAACTTATCTGCCGCTCGGCGATCCACTTGTTGTTCTTTTTCTTTAATTGTAAATCATTTTTCTTTATTTGGATAATATTTATTAGTGTGATTGAGTTAAGAGGGTCTTGAGTTGGAGAGCAAGTGTTTTCGGATCGGTGTCAGGTCATGATCGAATCCCTGCCGTTAACCTCGCTGACTACGGTTAAAAATGAACACTGAACGACTTTATTTAACAAGGATAAAGATTTTAGGCGAAGCCTATTTTTCCAATCTGTCCTTGGTGAAAAGAAAACAAAAATTGACTAGAAACATGAAAAACAACCGGGGGGAAAAATGATTACAAACACGAAACGCATTCGAACGCATACATTTCACTTGCTCTCTCTCTCTCTCTCTCTTTCTCTTCTCTCTCTCTCTCTCTCTCTCTCTCTCTCTCTCTCTCTCTCTCTCTCTCTCTCTCTTCTCTCTCTCTCTCTCTCTCTCTCTCTCTCTCTCTCTCTCTCTCTCTCTCTCTCTCTCTCTCTCTCTCAATGCACCCCCTTGGCATTAAGGCTGTAAAACACTATTGTCCATAAAAATGTAGTGTCCAGTCCTCTCTCTCTCTCTCTCTCTCTCTGTCTCTCTGTCTCTCTCTCTCTCACTCTCTCTCTCTCTCTCTCTCTCTCTCTCTCTCTCTCTCTCTCTCTCTCTCTCTCTCTCTCTCTCTCAATGCACCCCCTTGGCATTAAGGCTGTAAAACACTATTGTCCATAAAAATGTAGTGTCCTGTCCTCTCTCTCTCTCTCTCTCTCTCTCTCTCTCTCTCTCTCTCTCTCTCTCTCTCTCTCTCTCTGTAACAGGTACATGGATTATCCAGCTGCTTATGTAATGCTAAGGCACAAGATCAAAGATGTAAATATAAAGCGAATGTGGTTAAACTCGTGTAGGTTCTGTTTTCAACAACCGCCATGTTATCTATCATTCCTAAGGTGGAACATGTTAGCATATCAGCTTTTTAAAAACGTTTCTTTGAAAATGTTGAAAGATTACAACTTTATTTTTATTTTTTATCATTCAACATATAAAATACATAAAAGAAATTAAAGTTGTGAAACTTTCTAGGTTCGACCAATGGATCGTTATTACACGGGTACCCCCACAACCTTAGCCACACCGGTGACTAATGTAAACGGCACGCCCGAATGTAACCGAGACATTTTCATTACAGGAGTATCACCCAAAGGTAAAGTAAACTTACACCTATTAGTCTCAAAGCAACTCCCTTTAGAGATTATCAAAACATGGAACATTTGGCATTGCTGCGGCCAATCAAGCGTGCGTCGGTAAAAATACCGATATGCCCTGC
>JAGGCT020001731.1:12500-25000 GCA_017654935.2 Phymorhynchus buccinoides
TAATACGTCGTCTTCACATTTTGATAGCAAACAAGGTCTGAGAAATGATTTTATTGGTTTACCTGGAGCGATTTTTTTATTTTTATATTCTTTGTTTTTGGTGACAAGAAAAGTCATGGATAAGTATGTGCGAGACCCCCTCACTGCAATTCCAGCTTGGAAACGCCATTTTGTGTTCTGGAGCAGCTTTTGAAGGTCCTGCTGATCCAGGGTGTTCCACTCCTCTAACAGGCACTGTTCTGGGTCATGTAGACTTCTGAGCTGCTGTGAATGGCTTCTGACGGCTGCCTAGAGCATGTTTCAACATTGTTCTATCAGACTGATGTCTCTGGATTGGGAAACCTACCTCATATGGACGATGATCTCCTGCTGCAGGTGCGCGTCAACAACCCATGCTCGTGGAAAAGGTGCATTATCATCCATGAAGATGACGTCATCTCGGATCATGCCAGCAGAAGATTTGACGTGGATATCGATGACCTCATCCCTGTAGGGAACAGCTATCAGGGATTCCTTTTGAAGAATTTGTGACACTATTTTCCCGACTATGCCGATACAGGCCCAAACCGTCAAAGACCCACCTCGAGATTTGTCATGCTCTCTGACTCACATTTCCTGGTAATGCTCTCCTCAGAATCTCCACACCCTAGCAAGAGCATCGATGAAATTAAGACTGGTCCTGAACTCGTTGGTGAAGAGAATTCATGTCCAGTCTCATAATGTCCAGATGGTGTGATTCTGGGCTCTCAAAAGACAGCACTGTTCAGGAGCTGGAATGAGCAGGAAGCCCAAACATGCCCAGGGGGAGTAAAGGCAGCATCATGGAGTCCGTTCCTCACAGTTTGGATGGAAATGTTCCGCACTGAGGCATTCAGCAAATCAAAATGCTGCCAGAGAGCGTGTGTGAAACGATTTTGGCAGGCCTGAAAAAAGCAGAAAACGTCCATTTTTATTACAAGTCTCCCAAATTCTGCCACCTTCACGACGTCTATCAGCAGTACCAACCTCATGGCAGTGAATCCAAGCTCTGGAAGCGACGCGTTGCGATATTCCAAACACGAATGACACAACGAGTCTGTGAACAGCTGTTCTCCAGCATGCCAACACAGAAAGACAACTCTTTACGTGTCAAATGACGTCATTATCTCACTTCGGCCATGAAACTTTGTCTCTCGTACGTGTGTGTTCGTGTGTGTGTGTGTGTGTGTGTGTGTGCTCAAACATTTATTCTACTTCAAAGCGCCTAAACTACTGGAGTAATCTTAGCGAAACTTGGCAGAATGGTTA
This sequence comes from Phymorhynchus buccinoides, assembly GCA_017654935.2. Lineage (NCBI taxonomy): Eukaryota > Metazoa > Mollusca > Gastropoda > Neogastropoda > Raphitomidae > Phymorhynchus > Phymorhynchus buccinoides. Next base: position 13,788 of record JAGGCT020001731.1, read on the forward strand.
CCCTTAGACACTCTAGGTGCGGCCCGTGTTGTCAGATTGATCAAATGACAAGCCATATCAACAAAATCTCTGTGCATTTGATTTGAATATTATAGCATTGACGCAGATTTTGTTCAAAGCTAATGGATGGATTGCAACCAAAATTGGCTTGGTGAAAATGTGTCACTTAACTTAATTAAGAAATGTTTTGTTGTGGTTGTTGTTTTTATAAATAACAAACTACTGTGAATTGCCATGCCCATACAATCATGTTTTAAATTAAAAAATCCCACAATAACCCAAGAGTCGAAGATTATCTCACTTGGCTTTTTCATTATTTAACAGGGAGTACAGTTAATATGGCTATGCCATTTTGTGTTTCTTACTTCTAACTATTGGCCACTGCAACGACCACCTTTTCCTTCTTCTTCTTCTTCTTTTTCTTCTGCGATTCCAGGTCATGCTTAAATCTCCAATCCGGTCTTGAGGGTGAAGCCTGCCATCTTTTTCAGCACCTCTGTAGGTCCCCACAGCTTCTGTTGGAGCTCCATCCCTTCCGGACAGTGTTTTTTTACTTCTCACTATTGGCCACTGCAACGACCACCTTTTCCTTCTTCTTCTTCTTCTGCGATCCCTGGTCATGCTTAAATCTCCAATCCGGTCTTGCGGGTGAAGCCTGCCGTCTTTTTCAGCACCTCTGTGGGTCCCCACAGCTTCTGTTGGAGCTCCATCCCTTCCAGGCCAGGTTTGACATCTGATGTCGTGGTAAGTGGGGCACTCTTGGAGGATGTGCTCTGGGGATTGGATTCCAGTGCCATAGGGGCACTCACTGGTGTGTGTCAGGTTGATCCTGTGAAGGTGTGACAGGAGTCGGCAGTGTCCCGTTCTCAGTCGGAACAGCAACACCTGTTGTTGACGACTGGGTCCTTGGAGATCATACCTTTTCCAAGAGCGGTGAATGCCCTTGGTAGATGCTTGAGTACTGACCATACACGGGAGTAACTCTCGCCAATAACCGTATTTGAGGCCACTGAATAGCTGTCATTTTGCCTGCTAAAGTTACAGCAATGGCCTTTGGCCGAGACTGAGGACGTAAAACATTAATATTCGTGCCTTTTGCAAGAGTGAATGCCCTTTTGGATACTGACCAACAAGGGCTTAACTCTTGCTGTTAATAACCCTAGTTGCAGTGGCTTATAAAGCCCGTATATTTGCCAAGGCCGGAAGAGGAAAATAGAGGAAGCCCAGTAGTAACAGTCAAATAAGTCAACACTTCAACCTGTGTGACTCGAGATCTCTAAAACTCACTCACTCGCTCTTGGAATTGAAAGTGTATTTGCTAAAAAGATGGTGGCTGTCGACTAAACACACGGTAGTTGTTGTGAAACAGAGTCACAGTAGCCGTGGTTGAAAGCAAAAAGCTTTTTTTTCGATACAGCTCAATAATCAGTTATTTGCCGGGGTGTGGGGTGTGTGTGTGTGTGCGTGTGCGTGTGCGTGTGCGTGCGTGTGCGTGCGTGTGCGTGCGTGTGCGTGCGCGCGCGCGCGCGCGTGTGTGTGTGTGTGTGTGTGTGTGTGTGTGTGTGTGTGTGTGTGTGTGTGTGTGTGTGTGTGTGTGTGTGTGTGCGTGTGTGTGTGTGTGTGTGCGTGCGTGTGCGTGTGCGTGCGCGCGCGTGCGTGTGTGTGTGTGTGTGCGTGTGTGTGTGTGTGTGTGTCGATGGAAGGGGGTGATCAAGGAATGGCTGCTTTTTCAAAAAACAAGCTTTGATAATACTAATGAATTTGGTTTCTTTACTAAAAAAAACACCCCAAAAACATTTTTAAAAAACGCTATACATTAACACAAAGAAACGAAGATGACAAAAGAAACAAAGTTAAAAAAAAAATCCAAAATGTTCGTGTTAAAAAGATATTTGTTCTAAGAATGAAGACCAGGGACGGTATTCATGTCGAGATAGCATGAGACTTAGCATGATGCTAACTTAGAAGCTCTTCCAAAAGTCCTATTAAATCCTATAGGACATTGGAAGAGCTTCTAAGTTAGCATCATGCTAAGTCTCATGCTATCTGACATGAATACCGTCCCTGGGCCTGTATTCACGTTGAGATAGCATGAGACTTAGCATCATGCTAACTTAGAACCTCTTCCAAAACTCCTATTAAATCCTATAGGACATTGGAAGAGCTTCTAAGTTAGCATCATGCTAAGTCTCATGCTATCTCAACGTGAATACAGGCCCAGGAGTTTGTAAACAAAATGGTTGGTGAATTAAAACACCCATTTTTGAAATTCCTTTGACAGTAATGTGTCCATGTATGATCCAAAACAGGCAGGGAATGAGCTGAGTGGGTTCAAAGATTCGGGGCGGGGGGAACAGAAGGGGGGGGGGGGGGGTGCTAAAATAGTTTGATTATGTGGTAAAGATAGTACGGGCACGTATGAAAACGATTTTAAGGAATGGTATCAGTATTTTTAAAAAGGTAAAATGTAAAGGTGTCATAGCCTATCGGCCGTAGGGACAGTGAACTGTTAGAGGTTCACCGTGTCAAAGGTACGGCACCATGTAAGGCGGAGCCCATCCCTCTCCTTCTGCCGCCTGTTAACCTTCCCTTCAACGAATCAGGTACCCATTCACTGCTGGTTGAAACAGAGAGGGTTTTCAGGCCAGAAACATCCGACTCCAGTATTGGACTCGAACCTGCGACCTTCCGCACCGCATGGTCAAAGCCGCTTGACCACAACGGACCAAGACCACCAACCACCTTCTCCAGTGGTTGATCTATATCCCTCCTTGACCATTACTTGTTCGTTTCCACTCCTCACTTTCCCTGTTTATCAAGACCAACATGAACACAAAATGGAGGAAGCTCAGTAGCAGCAAGCGTCCTCTAGGGATCAAATAAGTCAACACTCGAACCCGTGTGACTAATTTTTGAACCCCCTTTATCAAATAGAACTGAAAGTGTACTTGCTTTATAAAAAAAAAAGTTTTTTTAAAGATGGCGACCGCCAACTTACTAAGCACACTGTTGATGTGAAACAGAACAGTCCCAGCAATTGGTCGAAAGCCGAAAAAGGCTTTCGATACTACTACGGGTTCAATATTTCTTTGTCGGTCGTTTCGTTTATTTGTGTGGCTAAATTTATTTGGGGGGGGGGGGGGGCAACCGACGTAGAGGGTCTTTTTCTTCTCTTTTTTGTTTGGTCTAAAAAACGGCCCAAAAAATGTAAAGAGCGTAGATGGCGCGGAACCAGGCTTGATGTCAGGGTTTGGTTGGGGTTTTGTGTGTGGGTTTTTTCTGGGGGTTTTCGTATAATTTAATATTATTATGTCCACATTCGGATCCAGATATACCGCCCCCCTCCCCCCCCCCCTCGTGGGGATACCGGGGGGTCTTTTGTATAAATAGTTCCCCCACCTTCTGAAAGTTCTGTGCTTGTAACTTCCTCTAATCTGTCACTCTCTTTGACTCTGCCTTTTCCCCTTTGCTTACTGTCATCTACTATCTTTCTGCTTTTCCGGTCCATTCTCCTGCCTTTTTTCAAGAAGCACTTTCAAAAAGATTTATTCCACCCGAAGTCGGTCACGCTGGGCCTAATTATTTCTTGTTTAGGCGCATAACGGCAGCATGGCGCATCTGCGCTCATAATTGACAGGAAACTGTCTGAGCGATCGAAGAAGAAGAAGAAGAAGGGTCCAGGTAAGCAGGAAAGGATTTGGTGAGAGAGAGAGAGAGAGAGAGAGAGAGAGAGAGAGAGAGAGAGAGAGAGAGAGAGAGAGAGAGAGAGAGAGAGAGAGAGAGAGAGAGAGAGAGAGAGAGAGAGAGACAGACAGAGAGAGAAACAGAGAGAGAGACAGAAGAGACAGAGACAGAGAGAGAAACAGAGAGAGAGACAGAGACAGAGAGAAAGCAAGGGAGAGGGTGGGGGGAGAGGTCGAGAGTGCGAGATAAGATTCATACAATCAACCCACACATCTCTATGGACAGTTTGCACACGGCACCTTGCTCAGCGCTAGAGGTTTCTGGGAAGCACAGTAGTCACAGTAGTCGTAGAGGCACAGTAGTCGGTATGTAGCGTCAGTAGCTCACAGGCGATTATTGATTACCGATCGACTTCAAAGATTGGCGGCACGCAGCTGCAAGCTCCGCCCTCTTCTGGGACGTTGCTAATATAAGCCCGGCCCCCTTTCTCTACATCGAAGACTACAGCACCAGAATTAGCGTAAGACGGGGTAAAAAGCCCAGGGCGGGTAAGACGCCCATGCCAAGTATCTCATGAAATAAAGCACATTTCAGTCAATTTTGCCCATGAGACGAATGCTAAACATTAACACTCGTCTCATGGGCAACATGTGACTGAAATTTTCTTTATTTCATGAGATAATTGGCATGGGCTTCTATCCGCCCATGGGCTTTTTACCCCGTCTTCACCTACTTGTCCCTAAGAGCAACTGCTATGAGGACGTAACACATTCTACTAACAACAACATCTCTAGGTTCTATACTTAATTAGGGTTCACATCTGTATTGCTAAAAAAAATCGGGACTTACCTGGTGTTGCACTGCCTCCGGGCATTTGCCTCCAGGATCGTTCCCACCATCTGTATATCTACTAATGTCCCATAATATGTGTCTGTTCCAGACCGGAGGACCTTAAACGGTTTTTCTTCTTCTTCTTCTAGTTTCTACCAAAAAGCCTGAATATACAAAGAGCTCGCACTCCGCAGCCGCTGACAGAAACCAGTTGTTTTTTGTTTGTTTCTTTTACTCCCATCTTTTCACCTACACTACAGCTGGGGATCATTGTGAACTCACTCACTGCCTACGACAACACTAACACTTCCCCCCCACCTTCCACCTTTTCACCTTCCAGGTGGCAGGTGGGAAGTGAGAAAGTTGGCTTCATTGTTTGCAAGGTTTGTAGGGTCGCGAACATCTAACATTTAGGCTTTTTGATTCTGCGAGAGAAAAAAATTGTGTTTTACGTCCTCTTGGTCTGAATCAGACACATATGGGACATTTGTAAATACAAATATGGTTGGAACAATACTGGAGGCAATGCCCGGAGGCAGTACGAAACCAGTAAAGTCCCGATTTAAAAAAAATTAATACAGATAGCTGTAGCGGTGACCACGCCTCGGTTAAACCTCATCGGCTATGGCACCGCCACAAGTGGGCTTTTTGATTCTACCGTGGAACCTCCTTTATAAGACCTTCAAAAATCATCCAAAATGAGGTCTTATAAGGGAGGTAATTTTAATACTCATAAAGAAGGGCAATGTCTCTGAAAAGTAGGTCTTCTATGGGAGGGAGTCTTATAGTGGGAGGTCTTAATAGTGAGGTTCTGCTGTACCAGAGAAAGAAAAACTATTATTTTCTGGTTCTGCCTATACTACTATCTAACACTAAACGGGGATAAGGAGAAGTTTTAGATTGGGAACCGCTCGTTATCTGAGAGTTCATAAACAGCCCCCCCCCCCCCCCCCCCCCCCCCACCACACACACACACACACACTCTCTCTCTCCCCCGTGGGGATCCGGGGGGGGGGGAGAGGGGAGGTCGGTCGGTGGTGGCTTTCTCTTTCTCCATTCAAGTCGGACATGCCGGGCCTGACTATTTTTTGTAGTTAGGTGCATAACGGCAGCATGATGCATCCGCGCTCCCATGACAGGGAACAGTCTGAGCGATTGACGAAGAGGAGCAAACAGCGAGTCCTAGTCCGCCTGCATTATTATTCGCGAGTCTGGTGTTCCTGGGATCGTTATTTATTAATTAAATATTATGTACATTTCTATAGCGCTCATTCATCAAAGCTCTAAGCGCTAATCGTGAACCCTTTCCGTTCAGCATTAAGTTCAAAGCCAGGGTTCTTCTTCTTCTTCTGCGTTCCCGGGCCATAAGGCCACAATGGGTACGTATGTGTCCGTTTTCCAGTTTTCACTGGTGTCCTCGCTGCATTCAGCCGACACATTCCGATTTCTGAGGAGCTCAAAGGAGAAAACTATATGGAAGATTTGTTTGGGAGGGGGGGGGGGGGGGGGGGGGGGGGGGAATGCAGGAGAATGGGCCAAAAAGTCAGAAAGATAGTAGATGACACAAAACAAGGAAAACTGCAGAGTCAAAGAGAGACGTGATAGATTAGAGGAAGTTACAAGCACAGAATTTCCAGAAGGTGGGGGAACTATTGTATGCAAAAAAAACGGTATACCCACGGTGTGTGTGCGGAGGGAGGGGGGGGGGGAGGTTCTCTTTCAGTCTCCAAACCTGTCCACTCACCAATGTACATGCAACTTATTCAGTGTAAGGACATATAAACCACAAAAATGTTTGGGTTCTGTTCTAAGTAATAAAGCCACGTAATGCCCCTAATAGGGAGATATATCAATGTATCTGCCCCTTCTTCTTCTGCGTTCCCAGGCAATAAGGCCATAATGGGTAGGCCTAAGGTACGTATGTGTCCGGTTTTCAGTTTCCCCCGCTGCATACAACCGACACATTCCGATTTCGGAGAAGATCAAAGGAGAAAATCATTTGGAGGATATTTTTTGGGGGAAAACAAAGCAGGAAAATAGATCAATAAGAAACATAGTAGATGACAATAAGCAAAGAGAAAAGGCAGAGTCAAAGAGAGTGACAGATTAGAGGAAGTTACAAGCTCAAGACTTCCAGAAGGTGGGGAACCGTTTGTACGAAAGACCCCCCGGTATAACCATCTGGAGAGATTCGTCGAGGGGGCAGGGTCGTCCAGCTCCCCGTATGGAGGTACGAGGCATCCACTCACTGCCCCGGGTCTTTGTTCCTGCAACCAAGTTTTGCGTCTGTACCATTAATGGGTATACTTCCAGGTTATCATCTTAATGAGTATCCTTCAGGAGTATTGCTACAATGTACATGCAGAGTGTTAAGAGAAGGTTTGGGAGGGCAGGTAGCAGGAGACAGAGATGAGGATTGCACACTTGACCAAATTGTGTTAGGGTTAGTTGAGTGACATTAGCATGTAATAAGGGGCCAATAGTAAAGTAGGAGTTGTACAATAAATGATTTTCTGCAGGAATGGTACACCGTGACCCCACATAGCTAACAATATAGCTTCGGGCCAAGAGGACGTAAAATTTGAAATTTCGTTCATGGTACACCATGATTCAACTTAGTCTTTTGTGGAAGACAATGACTCTCCAATCAGTGGGCAAGAAGTTTAGATTAGCGTCCAATCAGTCGTAGACTCTTAGTAAGGACGATATTCCTGAAGACAGCAGGGTCTTCCCGGGGATGGAGACGATACGGTGATGATGATGATGAGACAGTGGTTCTGGACGTGGCAAGGCGTCGTGGTTGATTCCTAATAGCGTTGTGAACCCTCGAACATAGAGGTTCACAGTCTGGTAGTAGGTACTGTGTCGTTCAGACGGGTGTCCAAATCTGGGCTTTCTTCTTCTCCTTGATGCTTAGGGTGGGATCAGCATCGTCGTCGCGGGGCAGAGATGTTAAAGCGTTGTGAGACCGCCCGTAGGTTGTCCATCTCAACTCCCGCATTTCTTGTCCAAGGCTGCTGACTGCTAACCCCTCTCCCAAAGGCTGTCTTCAGGACCACCGGGCGACCTGCTCCATACAGGGGTGTTGATGTCGTCATACACGGGCAGGAGACACACAGTCAGGCCGAATCGTCTCTGCAGGCGGATTACCCCCCCCCCCCCCCCCCATTGGCAAATGGGCGAGCTGGACCCACTTAAGCCAGCCTTGGACAACTTGCAACTGGTGGCTACTGGTCATCGGCGGTCTTGCTGACTCAGAGGCCAACACTGTAGAGATGATCCAAGTCGCCGTACGTCGTCCTGTCCGCATACAAGTCCATCAACTCCCATGGTGAGGGAGGATGACCGTGTCGCCCTTTTTGCTGCCTGCCACTCAGCAGAACCTCAAGTGTAGTCTGCCACCCTTACATTTAGGAATGAAAAAAAAATCAGGGGGGGGGGGGGGGGGTGCACTGGCTCTCGTAGCGCTGCAATCAAAAAGGTTGGGTTGGCCTTTACAGAAACCATCTCCTACGCCAGCTGTCCTCAAATCCTTTTGGCCGAGAGATTTGGGATGTACATGTACCCTGGCCAAGGCATCTCCATTTTAAAACAAATTCTAACCCAGCCGTCCAGAATAGCAGCTTCCCACTCTGGTATCTGACAGTCACAGACGGACATAAGATAGGATAAGCTCGGAAGCAGCAGGATATGACACGTGGAGGCCAGAAAGTCCAGCAAGGGAGAGTCGGTGAACTGGGAGAGTAAAGAAAACGTGAGCGGTGATAGAGAGAAGAGAGAACGAGGGTGGAAGAAGGAAATCGGGGGAAAGGAGGAGAATATATCGCATAGTAGTAGTTGGGTTGGCGGACGATTCAACGGACCGGTAAAGTTTGTTTAACGGCCAACAACACAAAAACCTATACTGTGTCCAAGCTACGGCTGTTGGTCAGTTCAGTCCCCTGCCCCACGGCCGGCCTCGGTAATTGCTTCTAATGTGGATCGCTGGCGGCCGCAAAGATGGTCCACAAAGCGCTTTCAATATGGGGGGTGGGGGTGGGGGGGGGAGGGCTTACAAGGCAAATTGTTGGCTTTCTTTAGGACAACACTGCCGTGGTCGATGAGGGCCTATTTAATCGTGTGAATAGCTCGATGGTCACCCCCCCCCCCCCCTTACACCCCACACCCCACCCCGCCCTCAGTACACTCACTGGCTGCCATTATTGTAAAAAGATATGGCCAGCTGTACAATAAAAGGTAGGGCCAACAAGGGGAGGGATCACTTATGCTTTGTTCACGACCCAAAGGCGAAGGGGGTGGTTACGGGGGTTCAATATGAAAATGTAAATGTATAAATAAGTAGGCACGTTGTAAGCTTTATGCTATATGCGTTTAACTTTTTTTCTTTCTTCCACTTATTTAGGGTTTTCCGTACGGAACTTACGCGTCTAATGTGAACCCGGCCTTAGTGTACTATATATCAGTTTGACAGAATAAAAGCAGTCATAACTACCATAACGTATGCAAAAACAAATAAAAAGGGATTAATTAAACTTTAGTCTAAACCCCACAGACGTAGGTCTATTATTGGGCCTACAACACAGCCAACCATATTGGTCACGGTTTGTGCTGACGGTCTGCCACTAGCCATTTGAGAGAAAACGTACACAGAGGGGGGGGGGGGGGGGGGGGGAGAGAGAGAGAGAGAGAGAGAGAGAGAGAGAGAGAGAGAGAGAGAGAGGGAGAGAGAGAGAGAGAGAGAGAGAGAGAGAGAGGTGATGAAAGAGAGAGGGTTTGGTGTACGGGAGGGGGGGTGATGAGGTATGTGCCAGAGACTGATCCAAGGTGTACCACCATCGTTTCTTTTGTTTAAACACCAATCGGTTACGAAAGAACCGTTTACAGGAACAGGTAAGGTGTGTGTGTGTGTTGTGTTGTGTGTGTGTGTGTGTGTGTGTGTGTGAGCGGGGGGATGGGACGGGGGTAGTAAAGGGGTAGGTGGATTGTGGGAACTATTGTATAGTAATCATGAGCGCGTCTTAAGCCGGCGACAGACTATATGACTGCCTCATATGACACAATCACGTCGTGACGTAGATCAAATTTTGTTTCCCGCACAGAAGACGTCACAAGCCATCTGACTCGATCAGACTCGATCAGTGAAATTTAGAACCCGCCCTATTCGGCCCTGTCACCTGACTGGGCCCGACTGAGTCAGACTGATCGAGTTAGATGGTATGCAAATGAGGTGAAACGTCACGACCTGATCGAGTCACATGAGGCAGCCACATAGTCTGTCGCCGCCTTTACACAGCTAATACGGGTAGTAACATGTACCGGTAAGCTAAAGACCCACCAGCAGGTCCGTGAGTGAAAATCACGGGTTTCACGCGTTTCCCTCTCTCGCTGGTAAGAAATCTTGTTTTGACCAAGTGTGGCTCCCATACAAATTTCCTCATGCACGAAAACGAGGCATCACTTTAAAAGAGCAGCCTCGATCGTATAATTATGAGGAAAGTCTGTATGTGGGCCACACCGACCCAGAAAAAAAGCCCAAGGGACTTAATCCAGCCGGGTCAGTGGGTCCTTAAAGACCCACCAGATCACGTGTCAAAATCACGGGTTTCGCGTGTTTTCCCTCTTATAGCTGGTAAGATATCTTGTTTTGACCAGGTTTGACTCCCATACTAATGCCCCCAAATTCAAAGCGAAACATCATTTTAAAAAGCAGCCTCAATCTGAAGTTGGGAACATTTTGTATATGTGGGTCACAGCTACCCAGAAAAAACACCAAGGGACTTAATCCAGCCGGGTCAGTGTGTCTTTAACATAAACAGTCAATACGATTGAGTTACTACCCGTATTAACTGTTTAATGCCGCATTCATGATTATCATGACAGGTATAGAGGGGCAAAGTTGTTTGCGTGTGTCCTTTTATGAATATGCAGTATCAAGCATCGATCTTTTTAGTCCCCGAGCCGAAGGTTTTTTTTTTGTCTTTTTATTGTCCGTCCTCTTCGTCGACCGGCTCGTCCGTTTTTCTCAAAAAACTATTCAGTCTATCATCATCAAATTTGTATACTAGTTTGCCAAGATGCAAGTATCCACTGATGTATTTAGTTTTACATTAAGGTAGGTCGCCCAGCGGGGTTCCGTCCGAAACACATCTGGCTCTATCTCGCGAAGACAAGCATGTATTTCAATGCAGTTTTTGTTTGTAGCTCAAGCCACAAACCTATAACTCACTTTGTAGGTCGGTCGGTCCAAAAGAGTCGAGCATTTTGACAAAATTGTCGCACTTCAAATCGAGGCGAATGAAATAGAGAGTTTTACGAGAGTCCCGGCAGGGCACATATGGGACATTTTTAAATCGAGGCGAGACTTCAAATTGAGGCCGCACTTTAAAATGATGTATTTTAGAAAGAGTACAAAATAAGAAACATACGTAATACAGACACTACAAGAGACACGACGAGAGATGCGGACTATCTTTTGATGAGTATAAGTAGGATACATAGTTTTAAATGTTTTCCAAACAGAGATAAAAAGTTACGAAAGGGTGCAGAGAGACATTCTGGTTTACAGATTAAGAGATTGAAGAGAGAGGGGAGAGACTCATGATTGGAGAGAAAAAGAGACCGCGTGAGAGAGAGCGAGAGCTTGTTTTTCACACCATTTTTGATGATGAATGGTCCGATTTCGGAGTTTGCTGAGGGGA
>JAGGCT020001732.1:0-17500 GCA_017654935.2 Phymorhynchus buccinoides
AAAATAAAATATATATTTTTTTTTTTATTATTATTATTATTATTATTATTTTTTATTATTATTATTGTTGTTGTTGTTGTTGTTGTTGTTGTTGTTGTTGTTGTTATTGTTATATTGTTATATTATTATTATTATTATTATTATTATTATTATTATTATTATTATTATCAGAACTTACGAAACCAGGAGAGAGAGAGAAATAGCTTCAGTACACGCATTTATTTTTAATCAAAAAAGAGTTGCTGAATGTACGTACATTAAGCAGTTTATGAAGCCACTACTCCTAATCCCAGTTATAGCAATGACCCACCCACCCCCTCCCCTCCTCCAAAAGAAACCCGCAAACAAAACCAACAAAATCGTACATCTTTTAATGGCCGGTACAGAGAGAACGAACGAACGAACGAACGAACGAACGGGTGTTTAATGCTTTAAGCTTTGTCCAGTAGAGAGAGAGAGGGAGAGAGAGAGAGAGAGAGAGAGAGAGAGAGAGAGAGAGAGAGAGAGAGAGAGAGAGAGAGAGAGAGAGAGAGAGAGAGAGAGAGAGAAGAGGGGAGAGATAGAATACGCATACGCATTTATATATGAATAAAATGCAGTGCATAATTTATTATAATTATGATGGCAAGGTCATGTCCATTTATTGATAAGAAAAAGCGCGCGTGCACGTGCGCATACGTGCGTGTGTATGTGGGTGGGTGGGTGAGGGAGAGAGAGAGAAAGAGAGAGACAGAGATAGAGAGATAGAGAGAGAGAGAGGGAGACAGAGAATATGCATACACATTTACATATGAATAAAATGCAGTGCAAATATTATGGCAAGGTCATGTCTATTTATTGATATACAAAAAGCGCGCGCGCGCGTGCGTGTGTGTGTGTGTGTGTGTGTGTGTGTGTGTGTGTGTGTGTGTGTGTGTGTGTGTGTGTGTGTGTGTGTGTGTGTGTGTGTGTGTGTGAGAGAGAGAGAGAGAGAGAGAGAGAGAGAGAGAGAGAGAGAGAGAGAGAGAGAGAGACACACACACACACAGAGACACAGAGAGAGAGAAAGAGAGAGAGAGAGCAGTGTGTGTGTGTGTGTGTGTGTGTGTGTGTGTGTGTGTGTGTGTGTGTGTGTGTGTGTGTGTGTGTGTGTGTGTGTTTGTGTGTGTGTGTGTGTGCGTGTGTGTGTGTTTCTTCAGGACAAAATGCTCCAAATGTGTGACTTGCCCTTTTACTTCGGGTTCAGTACATTAGTGTAATCATCAGCCATATTTGCACCTTACACCACCAGCCAACTAGAAACAGCTGCTTTCGGTTTATAAACACCCAATCTGCGTTGAGATTGTATTGTTCTTAAAAAAAGAATGCGTTATTCTAAGAAACAATTTGAGAAATTTTAGGACCGGTTTTTCGGTTCAAACCTTTTTTTCCCCCCACCTCTACGAATGAATACAGTAATCAAACTGATCAGTTTGATATTTGGTACTTTATAGTCTATGTGACTGAAATTCCGGCCGCTCCCACCTGGAGAGCGCGTCGCAGCCAGAGCCGCGGCACCCATTTTTTTGTTTTTAAATTTGCATGCGACGTGTGTGTGTTTGATGAGCAATAGACAGATAAGTAAAAATAAGAGTTTGTGCTGAATCAGCGCTTTGTAATTCTGATTGGTCTGGTATAATACGTGGCCTTTCCTTTAATTATGTTAAGAAAAAGCACACACCGAAAAAAGCTGCAGACCTTGCAGTAGGCTTACTTCTGTTGATTAATAACAAAATCTCTTAGAATAAAACACGATTCGTCAGCAGCATGAATAAAATGAAGTCACGAAACAAATAAAGGGACGTGACACTTATTGTTGATAACAAAAATCAATTGTGACAATAGTCGTCCGCCCACTCTCTCAGGGCAAGAGTTGTGGTCTTTAAACTAAAGAAACATTGGTCTAACACTTAGCTATGTATGCTTAGGGGAAGACGGGGTAAAAAAACCATGGGCGGGTAAGAAGCCCATGCCAATTATCTCATGAAATGAAGCAAATTTCAGTCACATTTTGCCCATGAGACGAGTGTTAATGTTTAGCATTCGTCTCATGGGAAAATGTGACTGAAATGTGCTTTATTTCATGAGATAATTGGCATGGGCTTCTTACCCGCCCATGGCATTCGTCTCATGGGAAAATGTGACTGAAATTTGCTTCATTTCATGAGATAATTGGCATGGGCTTCTTACCCGCCCATGGGCTTTTTACCCCGTCTTCCCCTATAAACATTATCTTCTCTTCGAAATTGGCAAATCCGCATTGGCGTTGCCACTTTTCACTGACGCACCGGCACCACGCCATTAGTCGTGCTTTCCCACTTTGTCACACGCCCGTGTAGCCATTGAAACTCAACACTTCCATTTGTCAAATTTCCCCACTCTGTTATACATTACATTATTTGATGCCAATCGATCACGCGTAGAAGACAAATCCTGTAAAAGGCGACAGTTTGTTTACAGCTTATACAGATTACACTTTACCATGTAGCCAGGAAAAGCCCGAGGTAAAATGATACCACAACCTAGGTTCAGTATCTGTTAATGTCTTACTCTCTTTAACACTTCTCGTTCGTGCTTCATGATTTGACTTTCTATCTTTCACCTGACCCGTCCTTCACTCGCTTTTATGATGATCAATTCTACTATATAAACATTACGTTATGTCCGTGTGTGTTTGTTCCACGTATGTTGGATGTCGTCAGAAAGGGTTTTTTCACAGTCTAGAGCATGCGAGGAAGTGTGAAAACACGAGTGAGAAACATGCTTGAACGTTGGAGAGAAACAGCAAGACAATACTGAATTGTCAGTTTCGAAGAAAAGACAATGATGAAATAGCGTAGACTGTAGAACCTAAGAATTATGCATATTCTTGATCAGTATCTCTCAACAAATGCATGACACGGACTTCAGTCTTTGCTGCAAATCTACACCACAGACCCACTCACTGACTCAGTCTTGTTAGCAACACGTCTAAAAGTCTAAACAAAAACCCACAACACTTTTAAAACCATAATATTTTTTATCATTTCCACCCAATAAGTGCAACGGATCATAATTATGAAATTTCAAACCTTCTGCAAGGACCTTCACTAAGTCCAAAATCATGAGCCGAAGATGCACATAAAATAATAAAAAGAAAAAAATCATATTCTTGATATGCATCAAAGAATCTTTCCATTAGGAAGATTTGACGGTACAAGCCTGTACTAATGAACCGAATTAAAAGCTAAAGCACTAAGATGTGTATCAGCAGCCGTGCTGCACATTTTCCACCAAATGTGGTAGGTGCAGAGTGGCACAGAGCGCGTTCTCTTCGTGTCAAGTAAACCCGAGTTCGAACCTGGGTACAGGGGATTTTTCCTCTCACTTTGCACTAGGCCTTTCGGTCTGAACGTGGAGTCTTTCGGATGAGACGATAAACCGAGGTCCCATGTGCCCATGCACTTAGCACACGTTAAGCCCAGTGGCAACGAAAAAGTTGTCATTTGGTCAAAGCTTCCCCCCTCCTCATCAGTCACTCAAAAATTGCATGCAAAAAAAAAATACATTGGGTGCGATATTCTTACAATCTGTCCTTGGATAAAAGAAAACAAATAAATTGCCAGAAACGTGAAAAAAACAAAAGAGAGAGAGAGAGAGAGAGAGAGAACTCGGAAATTTAATGGATACTAGGCCATAGCCCCTTCCATGGAGCGAACACAATGAACATTAAGAACATGCAACAAATAATTGACAACATCCACACTAAATAAAGGATAAAATGTGCTACCGCATGGGGGGAGAGAGAGAGAGAGAGAGAGAGAGAGAGAGAGAGAGAGAGAGAGAGAGAGAGAGAGAGAGAGAGAGAGAGAGAGAGAGAGAGAGAGAGAGAGAGAAAGAGAGGGGTGGTTGTGGAGGGGGGCTAAACGGATAGGAAGGAAGGGAAGGAAGAAGAGAAGGACCATTTCTTTCCTAAAAAAATACAGTGTGTCTCCCAAGGGAGTTAATCTTGCTGGGTCAGTGTGTCTCTGGCTGCGACGCGCTCTCCAGGTGGGAGCAACCCGAATTTCACAGAGACGCCTCTGTGACTATAAAGTACCTAATACCTAATACCAATATGGAACATTTTCTGCTCCAGTGATCTTTACCTTTGACTGATGACCTTCATTTTATAACATGGCTGCCTAGACATCCTAACTACCTATGCTCATGCAACATTTGAGCCTCCCAGGTCCCTCCGTTCAAACGTTATCACATCAACATACATACATACATAGTCAGCCAGTCAGCCAGCCAGGAACAAACAGACAAACGTCGCTGAAAACATTACCACCTTCGCTTGCGTGGCTGTTCACGAGCAAGCAAAGAGAACGAGAAAAGGCAAAGTAACCAAATGTTAAAGACCCACCAGATCACGTGTCAGAATCACGGGTTTCACTGGTTTTCCCTCTTGTAGCTGGTAAGAAATCTTGATCCAACCAGGGTTGACTCCCATACAAATGCCCCCTAATTCAAACCGAAACATCATTTTAAAGAGCAGCCTCGGTTTGAAGTTGGGGGAATTTGTATGTGGGTCACAGCTACCCCGAAAAAACCCCAAGGGAGTTAATCTTGCCGGGTCAGTGGGTCTTTAAGAACTCTTGGGTGCTAATCTAAACCGAGCATTGTGTTTTGCGAAGTGGAGGGGAGTGGGGCGCAACAGCTACTGATGATATGAAGCTGCTTCCGACGGGTTCACACATACAGTACTTCTTAGAGTCTGGTTGCCAGCTTCTGTCTTTTCTTCGTACAATAGACCGCTGTGCTTCAATGTTGTCGTGATTCTCAACAAACATCATTTGACAGTTTTAAAACTAATGCATGCCATAATCATAATAAGTATGGTAAATCTCGATCTGTCTTCAATATAGCCTACATATATTAATTTCTGCATGCCACGTAGATTGATCAATGACTATTTAATCTATTGATTAGATTATGTTTGTCAAGCAGAAGATAGGCTACATTTCTGTCGCAAATACGCAATGCCAACAACTGTCTCAAAAAAAAAAAATTAATTACTTTTAGTCCATGATTGTGTTCGTAAAAGGAAGCATAGATTCCGAAATATACCCACCAGCTAAAAACAACTTTCAGGGAAAATGAATGTGTCAAAAAGTAAAACCATGTTTTATTTATTCGTTGTTTATTTGTGTGTGTTCTATCTCTCACGTTTATAGGCCGGATGAGTAACATATTAACCCTTTCACCGCCAAAGTTGCATTTTAGCACCACAGTGATTTAACACCTATGTCACTAAAAGGCATCGAATTGGGGTCTATTATCCAAATACCCTATTGTCGTAGTTTTGGGAAGTAAGGATATTTTATATCTGTCACAGAATAATCCCCAATACTGCAGATGGATTTTGTTCTCTATCCAGGTAAATTTAATGGACATTTTTGGTTCAAATATGGTTGGCGGTGAAAGGGTTAAAGTTGTGTCCAATTGTTTTATTGTCCAATTGTGTCCACCCCCTCTCTCTCAGCCCCCTCTCTAACACTCCCTCCATTCCTCAATCTCAAAATCAATCCTTAGAAATTCTAACATCTTGCCTGATCACAACTTAAAGCCCACACAAACTAGGGCCTACACACAATATCGAATCACAGTTTTCTCTTAAACTTTCACATTGCAAATGACCGCTGGGACTTTGACCAATAGCTTACCAAACCCTGGACAGCATAATCCTTCTCTTCTTCCTTCCCTTCCTTCCTATCCGTTTAGCCCCCCTCCACCACCACCCCTCTCTTTCTCTCTCTCTCTCTCTCTCTCTCTCTCTCTCTCTCTCTCTCTCTCTCTCTCTCTCTCTCTCTCTCTCTCTCTCTCTCTCTCTCTCTCTCTCTCTCTCTCTCTCTCTCTCTCTCTCTCTCTCTCTCTCTCTCTCTCTCTCTCTGTCTCTCTCTCTCTCTCTCTCCCCATGCGGTAGCACATTTTATCCTTTATTTAGTGTGGATGTTGTCAATTATGTGTTGCATGTTCTTAATGTTCATTGTGTTCGCTCCATGGAAGGGGCTATGGCATAGTATCCATTAAATTTCCGAGGTCTCTCTCTCTCTCTCTCTCTCTCTCTCTCTCTCTCTCTCTCTCTCTCTCTCTCTCTCTCTCTCTCTCTCTCTCTCTCTCTCTCTCTCTCTCTCTCTCTGTTTTTTTCTCACGTTTTTTTTCACGTTTCTGGCAATTTATTTGTTTTCTTTTATCCAAGGACAGATTGTAAGAATAGGCATCGCCTAAAATCTTTATCCTTGTTAACTAAAGTTGTTCAGTGTTAAGTGCTCAGTGTTCTCTCTCTCTCTCTCTCTCTCTCTCTCTCTCTCTCTCTCTCTCTCTCTCTCTCTCTCTCTCCCCTCTCTCTCTCTCTCTCTCTCTCAGTGTCTCTATATCTGTCTATGTCTCTCTGTCTATGTCTGTATGTCTGTATCTCTCCCCCCCTCTCTCTCTCTCTCTCTTACTCACTCCCACTTTCTCACTCTTTCTCCACTTGCAAGGTTCCCTGGTTGTCAGTGTTGACGCTGACAAGAAACCCGTCAAGGACCAACGCTTGTCTCATTAGCCATCAGATCACTTTTCGCCCTCTTCACAGCCCACCGTAGCTGCTGCTTTCGTGTCCAAAAACTGTGATCGTGAAGAACCGAAGTAGCCTCATCCTCCTCGACAACCACAACCAATAAGACGTCACCATCTCCGTGTCCTCGTGATCACGAGCGTCACGTGACTTATCATAGCAGCCAATCACAAAACGGCGTGTAACCTTACAAAAACTGCGGCGACCATGAGATTAAAACAGTCTCTGATGATAGAACGAGGCCAGAGTTGGAAAGGGGTTGGAGATCTTTGGAAGAAAGCTGAATAGTAGGCAGATTTTGTAACGTTTTCTTAATAACTTCGAGAACAGGTTCCACGGTTTTAGATACAATAAAGACTAGCTGAACTCCTACTCTTGTAAGGATTCTGGGATCATTTATTGGTGTTATATATCCTGAATTGCAGTGCCAAGCTTTAAAAAAACAACAAACTCTTCTTTGATACTTTGGCATAAAGTTCAGTTAAAATGACAATAGGTCATTAGTTGTTAAGACACAGAGAGTCATCTGATTGTAGAAAGAGGTCACCTTTCACCACCAGTACTTAGTGACAGTTTGCTGGACTGGGCAGTCATTCTATTCTTTCATCCATCCATCCATCCATCCATCTATCGTCGTTTCCGGGGAATTCCAGACAGTGATCCTCCCTCCCACAGCAACGTTAAACACAGAAAGGTGAGATCATTCACAAAGAATTATATATTAAAGAGAAAAACCGGTTGAAAATCTATGCAAGAAGCAAAGCAGAGATTTGTATACTGCTCAATAAAATTTAAAGGCCAATTATTCACAAACGTTAAAACATTCCAAATGTGCTGTCTGTCTGTCTGTCTCTGTCTATCTGTCTGTCTCTGTCTGTTTGTCTCTCTCTCTCTCTCTCTCTCTCTCTCTCTCTCTCTCTCTCTCTCTCTCTCTCTCTCTCTCTCTCTCTCTCTCTCTCTCTCTCTCTCTCTCTCTCTCTCTCTCTCTCTCTCTCTCTCATTTTAACTTACGTTGCAGAGATTTGGGGGGTTCCCGGTTTTGCAGTAAACTAATAGATAATAGAATCAGTCCAGTGTATATGGCACTCAAGCGATTCATGGGAGTTAACCCCGAATCGCCAAAGCACTTGGCATACTGTATAATCCGCTTATAAGGAAGTGGAGGGGACACCATTTTTGTGTTTCTTATTAGTATAACCGACCTTCCTTATAACCGATCATTGGTTATAAGGAAGTAAATGAAATTAACTTCCTTATAACCGATGTTGAGCAAAAGAAGGAATGGATGAATTACAGAAAGTCAAAAACTCATGCGCATTCCTTTGATGTTTTACTCAACAATAAATAAATGAATAAAGGAGAATATTTCCCAAATAGGTGATTACTGTGCACTTTCTGAACAAGTATACTGTCCAATAATAGAAACACATACACATAAAACTTACTGATTATTCAGCTCTTGGGACGTTCAGTATCGAGATTATTGCTGTTTGGAAAGATAAAATGAAAATGATACTGATATTTTAAAATAAAAGAAATTATTGCATAAAAAAATTCAAATCGAATACTACCAGCTTCGCTAATAAGGAAGTGGAGGAGACACATTTTTGTAAATTTCCTTATAACTGACATTTCATATATCCAAACATCGGCTATAAGGAATTTTGGGTGATTGCCTCCTAGAGCACTTAGGTCTGAAGACTCTTCTCTGTCAATTGTTCCTAGGTATTCTCTGAATTCCTACGGCAAAAGAGCTTTCTCTGTTTCCGGACCTACAATTTGGAATTCTCTACCCCTTTCTCTCAGAAAAGTCACCTGTCTCCAAACCTTCAAATCCCAACTGAAAACATATCTCTTCAGAAAGTACCTTGATTGATGTTTGGCATGAGGACAGCTATATACTTGTAGCCTCTCTCTCTCTCTCTCTTAGTGTGTGTGTGTGTAAGTGTGTGTGTGTGTGTGTGTGTGTATGTAAGTGTGTGTTTGCGCGAGTGTGTGCGTGCGTGTGTGCGTGTGTGTTTAGTGTTATAATATAATCATTTAGTATACACATTTAGTATTTTTTTATTTTCTATTGTTAGATTTGGTTTATTTTATTGTGGCCAGAATGTTTATATTCATGTTACGTAAAGTGTGTCGCTTAAATGATATAATTTTATGGGGGATCCTGTATAATGAGAGGGAGAGAGAGAGAGAGAGAGAGAGAGAGAGAGAGAGAGAGAGAGAGAGAGAGAGAGAGAGAGAGAGAGAGAGAGAGAGAGAGAGAGAGAGAGAGAGAGAGAGAGAAGAGAGAGAGAGAAAGAGAGAGAGAGAGAGAGAGAGAGAAAGAGAGAGAGAGAGAGAGAGAGAGAGAGAGAGAGAGAGAGAGAGAGAGAGAGAGAGAGAGAGAGAGAAGAGAGGGAGAGTATGGGCCGTGTGTACGCATGTATTGGTGCTTTCCTTCCTGCTGCTTGTTGACATTTTCATTAGCTTCTGCGAGGGTGAGGTGTTATCAGAGAGTGACAGTGCTGATGAACGAGGGTGGATGTCTTTGTGAGTGAGAATCATATTATTTTTGCTACTTTATTTCTTTGCACTGGAATGTTGGTAGTATGACTATCTTGTTGATTTTAATGCATTTTTTTTCATTCATTTTCCAATGTTGTTTTTGTAAAGTGCATCGAGCATGCTACTGTATGGATTTTAGCGCTACATGAAATAAAATTATTATTATTATTATTATTATTATTAGTAGTAGTAGTAGTAGTAGTAGTAGTATTTAGTTCCTAATAACCAATGTAATTGAAAATGAGTAGATGAGCAGCAGGAAAGAGAACATTAATACGCTTTTTCCTTAAAAGGGAAAAAAGGAAAAATACGAGAGGCAATCGTTTATATATTTTGCAAGATTGAGATTCTGGTGACATCTTACAAAATTAATGTAAATGGCGTCATAAGATAGGCCTATATATATCCTATAATATTTATGCTGCAAAATTTCATTTTGTCCATAATTCTTCAACAAAGCAAAATTGTTCACAGAGGTGGACGTTGATCCCAAGCTGTGAAGTTCTCTTTCATGCCAAGATTTGTTTAATATTTAAGCTTGTATGCTTATGCTCAAGAAACTACATTCACACAAAGGTATGAAACGTTGATATTTATTTCTTTTAGACCTTGCCTAGTTAGAAACAAAAGTTCACAAAGTGTTTCAAGGACTTCCAGTTTGGCAGAACTAGCGTGAGAAGAGAGTGAACGTTACAATCGTCAAGTTATCTTTATAACTATTAAAACCATAGCCAGTGCAGAAGTATAAAACGATTTGATGGCAGGAAGTCAGCAAGCATCTGGGACATCATCACTGATAATGAAACATATATAGTCATCAGCCTGGATGTTCAGGGTGAGATCTAATCAGTGACGTTCCGCAGAACATGAAGTAGGCCTACTGGCAAAATTAAGTGCATCTCAGAAATACTGGTTCTATGGCCTCAGTTCCTCTCCCAGAGAGAAGAGCTGTCATTGCAAATTAAAACATAAACCCGTGTTCACCCTAAAGCGCTTAAGATTGCGCTGTCTAAGCACTGCATGGTGTCCGATTTCCTCCTATTTTATTGTGACAACACAAATGACCACGCTGCTGCAGCTACTTTGGACATTTGGCGGGAAAACAGACTTTTGTGGATTTCAGTTCTGACTTAGCTCCTTGCGAATTTTATTTGTTATCTTATGTGAAGCGCCAATTCAAGAACGTTGAAAATGCCCGAGCGACCATCGAAGCGCTATTTCGGAAATACTGTACCTTAGTCTATCTGATCTGGTGCCGTACCTGTTTGGTTTGAAGCGATAGCCAAGTGCGTATTACTGATGAAAGATACGTAGAAAAAACCCGCACTAACTTGAAGGAGGCTGTACGCTGCCAGTTCACCACATTGCAAAATATATTGAGTGCCCTGGTATTACAGTATCTCCAGGATAGACCCACAATCTGTACTTAAATAAATGTCCCCAGGTGAACCTGTACAGGATCGGAGGACGTTAAAATATCCTCCCAAGGGCTGCGAACTGTGTGTCCACCAGAAATGAGCAGGCGTTCTCCTGAAAGATTCTATCCCTGGCATTTAAGCCCCCCCCCCCCCCCTTTCCACTCGTTACATCCTTTTCCATTTAAAAAACATCCCACCAACAACATGTTTAATCTATCAAATTTCGGAAGTTCTGTCAAAAGGCTTCTTGTCTTCTTGTGACTCATTGGTTTCTTGGGGCGGGTTTGATTGAGTTTTGCGCTTAAAAAGAAGAACAATAAAACATGTTACTGTCACAGATTTCATCCTCGGTCACTTCTATTCTGTAGGTGATGCAACCCCAAGACTACGTAATTATCCAAGGTTGACTCTTTGTACTCGTAAATATTTCATCTTTACAATTAATGATTCTGTTTATATGTTACTGTCGATTCCTGGTGTAACTGACATGGATTAAAATATCATTTGGTATACCCTATTTTTACTTAACAAATGGTATGTTCAACAGGATCACATAATACAGAAAGTAGGCTAAGTTTTAGAAGATCGAACACACTTCCCATGCTGCATGTTTATGACAATTCTTGCTTCTTAAAAGTCCTGTCATAGACAATGAACATTATTCAAACTTGAAGTAGAAAATATTTTTTCAGATGAAGTATAGAGTTGTAAGACAGCTAAATAACACACACAACTATCAATGTGGGGAAAATGAATGCATCAGATACATTGTAATTAGAACGGATAGTTGTAAGATAAATGTAAATAAATCTAAACAGAATTTGATAACGGAAAGTTGAAATTAACAGAAAACTAAATTCAACATAATCGGATGAAAATAATGTATTCCTTAGAGATAAGATTGCTTTCTCTTTATCTATGTAGCTTTATTTTGATGTACAAATTATTATTTTCAGGTTCTCGAATGTTGAAGTGAAATAGAATAAAGTATGCTGGTTAGTGCACAGTTTATTTTTGAGGTATCAACAGTGTTAATTAATCCGTCTTGATTTACCCGTGAAAGAGATGGTCAGCTGTTGTTCAGTCCAACGACGTGGGAACACGAGATCTTCTGGTTAACAGAAAAGAACAACCTAAGATGATACATAGAAAAAGCATGCATTACAAAGATTGCTGCAGTCCATGTCAGAATTCCTTGATACATCGAAGGACGTATTCTGTCTGTCTGTCTGTTTGCCTGTCTATGTAATTCAGTCTGTTTGTCTGCTGGTCTCTCTCTCTGTCTCTCTATCTGTCTCTCTATCTGTCTCTCTCTCTCTCTCTCTCTCTCTCTCTCTCTCTCTCTCTCTCTCTCTCTCTCTCTCTCTCTCTCTCTGTGTCTGTCTGTCTCTCTCTCTCTGTCTCTCTCTCTGTCTCTCTCTCTCTCATTGTCATTGTCTGTCTCTCTCTCTCCCCCTCTCGCTCTCAAATACACACACACACACACACACACACACACACACACACACACACACACACACACACACACACACACACACACACACACACACATACACACACACACACACACTCTCTCTCTCTCTCACACACACACACATACACACACACACAACACACACACTCACACACACACACACACACACACACACACACACACACACACACACACACACACACACACACACACACACACACACACACACACACACACACACAGAGAGAGAGAGAGAGCCTTGTTAGCTTATTCTTTAACCCTCAATAAAGATCATCTTGATTTGACTTGACACACACACACACAGTAAGCTTATAATATAAACAATTAACAAGACATTGCTTACAGACATGCTTTTTTTAGTCCCTTTCGGTCAATCCCAAGTCAATGCCTTTTCTACCCCCCTGTGGCGATCAATCAAGAAACATACCACTACCACCCCCCATTCCACTTCTCCCCTCTCCCCCCTCCCCTCCTCACACTGTCCATTAGCAATGCCTCACCTTGCCTATCTGATCAACGAGTTTAATCCGTCAAAACCTTGTCCATCAGATCGTGGGGCTTCAAACCTTCTGATGACCTGCCTTCCTCTTCCGGCGAACTGTCTTCCTCTTCCGGTGACTCGTCTTCCTCTTCCGGAGAACTATCTTCCTCTTCCGGTGATTTTTTTGTCTTCCTCTTCCGGTGAATTGTCTTCCTCTTCCGGTGAATTGTCTTCCTCTTCCGGGGAGTTGTCTTCCTTTATGGATGCTCATTCCTCTTCCTGTTGCAGCGATGTGCTTTCCTCTTCCCGTGACATCTTCTTTCCCTTCTTGTAATTTGCCTTCCTCTGCTGGTGACTTGTCTTCCTCTTCCGGTGACTTGTCTTCCTCGTCTGATGATTTGTCTACCTTTTCCGATGACTTGTTTCTTCTTCCGGTGACTTGTCTTCCTCTTTGACTTGTCTTCTTCTTCCGGTGACTTGTCTTCCTCTTCCGGTCTTCTTCTCTTCCGGTGACTTGTCTTCCTCTTCCGGTGACTTGTCTTTCTTCCGGTGACTTGTCTTCCTCTTCCGGTGACTTGTCTTGTCTTCCTCTTCCGGTGACTTGTCTTCCTCTTCCGGTGACTTGTCTTCCTCTTCCGGTGACTTGTCTTCCTCTTCCGGTGACTTGTGACTTGTCTTCCTCTTCCGGTGACTTGTCTTCTTCTTCCGGTGACTTGTCTTCCTCTTCCGGTGACTTGTCTTCTTCTTCCGGTGACTTGTCTTCCTCTTCCGGTGACTTGTCTTCTTCTTCCGGTGACTTGTCTTCCTCTTCCGATGCTTTTCCTCCCTCTTCCTGCCACTTGTTTTCATATTCCGATGACTTGTTTATCTTTTCCGGTATTTTGTCATCGTCTTCCGGTGACTTAAAAGTCAAGTCAAAAGTCAAAATTACTTTACTATCTCAACAAGTGAAATTAGATTGTGGTCTCAAAATATCCATGCGCAAAACAAAAGGAACAGAGAACGAAAATCAAGGTACGCAAGGAGATAATAAAAGCAAAATTCATCCTACCAATAAACAAAAACCTTCATATTTAACGAATTTCCCCCCCCCCCCAACCCCCCAATTTCCCATCCTCTTCTCATCCCCAAACCATTCTTCCGCATCCTCTTCAATCCGCCCCCTCCCACATTGCGTACAAAGCATGAACAAAATAATTAGGTAACACACAGAGCCACCACATCACGCTCCTTCATACGCCATTCGCTCTTTACCCCCAACCGCGCTCTTCTACTACTGCGTACTATACCTCGTACACCTCTCTCCTTTCGCACACACAGCACAAACTCTGCTTTGTTATAGACTAGTACTTGTTTTCATCTTCCGATTACCTGTCTCCGTATCCATTTTGAAAGTTAAAGCCACGTTCACGCGCGATATATAAAAAAAGCCGGAAGTGTTGATATTTCCCATGATCCTTCAAATAGTTTGTCGCTTGTTACCTCGATAGCAGCCACAAAACGTTCGCGGCAAACGTCGGCAAAAGAGGTGTTTCTTAGTACCGTTTTTGCCGATTTGCGCCCACGCTACGTAACGTTAGCCCTTGTTAAATGCCCCCAGATGTTGCTCCAAAATTCATAGGGGAAGACGGGGTAAAAAGCGCATGGGCGGGTAAGAAGCCCACCCCAATTATCTCATGAAATAAAGAAAATTTCAGTCAAATTTGCCCATGAGACGAATGCTAGACATTAACGCTCGTCTCATGGGCAAAATGAGACTGAAATTTGCTTCATTTCATGAGATAATTGGGGTGGGCTTCTTACCCGCCCATGCGCTTTTTACCCCGTCTTCCCCTAGTCTGTAAAGATCTGGGCAAAAGTAATTGTAGTTTAATTTACAAGAAAGGGGATCCAGAAAAAGCATAGTGTATAATTTTAGGGACATTTCTCTGCTGTAGGTCTATTTACTTTCAAGTCTATATTTTAATAGTATACTTAGATATGTACTTTGGCCGAAAAGTAATCACGTGACATCAAAATGTCAAGAAGGATTCAGGAAAAAGTGTTCTACAATCAATCAAAGTTTTATTACAAAATACTATATTATGCTATGATTATAATGTGTTACTTTGTAGCAATCTGCCTGCTTTATGCATCTCTAAACATGGGAACCACTGAATCTTAAGAAAGTCATAAATTCCTTCTGTATTAAAATTGTCATATTTTATTAACATAAATACGATTTAAATTAAGATTAAACTATTTAATTTTCATGTCTATCGCGACAATGTTCACGATCAAAATTAGAAAATCAAGTTTAAAGTGTGCACAGTAAGATTAAAACGTTAAGGACATTTTTGTTCGCAAGAGCGTAAAAAAAGACTTGTAAAAAAAACCCCACAAAAACCCTGCTTCGAAGATGTCTTATTCAATTATTTTTTAACAAACGTTTTAAATTTTGTTTGACCAAAGTTTTGAAGCAACAGCTTTACGTCATGCAACGTTACATTTGAACAAGACAGTTGTCCTTAAAGACCCACTGACCCACCACGATTAAGTCCATTGGTGGGGGTTTTCTGGGTAGCTGTGACCCACATACAAATGCCTCCAACTTCAAATCGAATCTGCTCTTTAAAATAATGTTTCGTTTTCAATTTGGGGGCATTTGTGTGGGAGTGAAACCTGGTCAAAACAAGATTTCTTACCAGCTATAAGAGGGAAAACACGTGAAGCCTGCTGGGTCTTTAACGTTTGTTGAGTACTAGTTTCAGATCATTCGGCTATCGTGTATTGTAGTCACACACACCCTCCCTGATTCAACTCCCCCTCAACTTTTCGCATAGAAAGTTTCACTGAGAAGCAGTATTCTGCCAATATTGGGAAAGGGATAGGGTTAGGATCAGCCTAGGATTAGTATATAATAAAATTGAAAGAAGCAGTTCGTTTGTCAGCTTTTAGATACGTTCGACACTGCATGCGTTCTCTGTTCGTTTACAGTTGCACTCACACAGATAGTCTACCTAGAAACATAGTTCATGCCATTAACACAAGGAAATAGCTTCTTAGTATAAAAACAGTTCATGTTTAATTACCTGTATCATATTGCCTTATGTTTTTGGCAGTTTTGATAGCATAGTACTAGGCCCACGTGAGGAATATTTAAAGACCCAGTGACGCAGCACGATTAAGTCCTTTGGGTTTTTTCTGGGTAGCTGTGACCCACATACAAATTTCCCGAACTTGAAATTGAGGCTGCTCTTTAAACTGATGTTTCGGTTCGAATTTGAGGCCATTTATATGGGAGTCAGTCTTGGTCAAAACAAGATTTCTTTCCAGTTATAAGAGGGAAAACACGTGAAACCACGTGAGTTTGACACGTGATCTGGTGGATCTGTAATCTTAAAATGTTTTATCATAACTTGATATGCCTTGGCTTTATTTTGTATTTGCCACGAATTTGCATAAATGACATTGTGCATTATTTCTTGTGACAATGTTGTGGCTTTTTGTAATATTGCTTTAAACAAAAATCCATTTTCATCCAATATCCCTTGTCCACATGATAACCCCCCCCCCTCCACCCACACACCCACACTTTCCGCCAAGTGTCTAATTCCAGTCCTTTGTTATAATTGTATTGTGGCCTAAAGCCAATGGAACAAGAGTACACCCTTACAAAAAGTTGTTCAACGTGCCGTGGGCATACGTTTCTAATTGTGTGCGACACATGTTCGTAGCTATTGTGAATGTGTGCCCCACGTGGATGACTGAAGTGCACTTCACATGCCGTAGCGGGGTTTAGCTGTACTGTCTTCACATGTGCAGATGCCTTGGGCTGTGTTGACCAGACAATACCCACGTGGATCGTTGTTTAGCGTACGTACAATCAGCTCGTAAAACTTAACAGATCTGAGGGGGGGGGGGGGGGGGGGGGGGGGGGGGGGGGGGGGGGGGGAGAAGCAAAAGCAAAAAGCTCAGTTTCGAGGTTTGACTGGAACATGGGCAAGAATTCAAGGGACCTAACCATATATTTTAAAAAAAGCACCCAAATCAGCCAAAAATTGAGATACGAGGTTTTGATAGGATACTGACGATAATGTATGAGGGGGGAAGAAGCAAAACAAAAAGTCGTAAAACTTGCTCTCTTTCTCTCTCTCTCTCTCTCTCTCTCTCTCTCTCTCTCTCTCCTCTCTCTCTCTCTCTCTCTCTCTCTCTCTCTCTCTCTCTCTCTCTCTCTCTCTCTCTCTCTCTCTCTCTCTCTCTCTCTGTGTGTGTATTATATATATATGTGTGTGTGTGTGTGTGTGTGTGTGTGTGTGTGTGTGTGTGTGTGTGTGTGGAGTGTGTCTGTGTGTGCCGGTCGTGGCAAAAATAGATTTTTCTTCTTATTTGAAAACGGGGATTAATATAAGAAGGGAGAGTAATCCCCAGTTGGGCGGCCAGAAGCGCTCATAGCTGACAAGCACACGCTGATTTGAGTGATGTAGTTCTTGCTTATGGGAAGCAAATCGTGGAAATTCTATTCCTTGATTTGAAGTATTGTAAAATGTCGTTGGAGGCTTGTTTCTAGATACAGCAATCACTTAATGGCTTAATCTTCTCTCTTCTTCTTCTTCGATCGCTCAGACAGTTTCCTATCAATTATGAGCGCAGATGCGTCATGCTGCCGTTATGCGCCTAAGTAAGAATAATTAGGCCCAGCATGTCCGTCTTCGGCTGGAGGAAATCTTTTTTGAAAGTGTATCTTGAAAAAAGGCAGGAGAATGGACCGGTCAGGCAGAAAGATAGTAGATGACAGCAAGCAAGGGGAAAAGGCAGAGTCAAAGGCAGTGACAGATTAGAGGAAGTTACAAGCACAGAACTTCCAGAAGGTGGGGGAACTATTTATACAAAAGAACCCCCGGTATCCCCATGGGGGGAAATGGCTTAATGAACTACCCACATGGCTGGCTAGTAGGCTTATAAGCTATTTCTTGTCT
>JAGGCT020001732.1:22500-25000 GCA_017654935.2 Phymorhynchus buccinoides
AGCTTTGCGTCTTATGCGCACACTATAGATGTTATCTAGGGATGGCAGTTTGTGACATATGATTTTTTAGGCTGTCTTGACGACTTGATGGAGTTTCCTTTTATCTTTAGCTGAAGCTGATCCATACCAGACATAACATTATATTGAAAAACTGAGTATGCTTCGATGACAGATCGATATAACTGTGTCAAGACTGCTGTACTTATCCTAAAGTTCTTGAGCTGTCTTAGAAAATATAGTCTCTGTTGTGCTTTTTTGCAGGATGATGTGAT
The DNA here is from genome assembly GCA_017654935.2 of Phymorhynchus buccinoides. NCBI lineage: Eukaryota > Metazoa > Mollusca > Gastropoda > Neogastropoda > Raphitomidae > Phymorhynchus > Phymorhynchus buccinoides. The sequence continues at coordinate 22,773 of JAGGCT020001732.1, forward strand.
GTTGACTTCCCAGCTTAATGTATTTGAAATATGCACACCTAGGAATTTAAATGATTCTACATGCTAAACTACCTGACCTTTAACAGATAATGCTGAGAGAGGAGTTTTCTTTTTCCTGAAATCAACTATCATTTCTTTAGTTTTGGAAACATTGAGCTCAAGATTGTTAGTGGCACACCAGTCAACCATCTTTTCAACTTCATCCCTGTACCCTGCCTCATCGCCATTAGTAATGACCCCCTCCATAGTAGTGTCATCCGAAAACTTAATAACTGCAACAGTCATGTCAATTCAAGTCAAAATGATCTTTACTGAGGATAAAAGGAATAAGCATTAAACCTTTTTTACATCCTGTCCTCAAGAGAACAAAATAACAACAAAGAATGAAGGACAAATGAGAGTGCACAGAAAAAGGAGTGCACATGACAAAAACATTCGATTTACAAAGCATCACATGAAAACTTACAATTCTTAATTAGACAAAATATACATATGAAGCCATTTACATAAAATCCAAAATAATACGATTAATAAATTTATACATGCAATTAGAGAAGAAGAATAAAAAGAAGAAGGAGAAGGAGGTGAAGAAGAACAAGAAGGAGGATGGGTTTACAGAGCGAAAGTCATTGGTAAACAATGTAGCCTAAATAGCAAGGGAGACAATACACATCCTTGGGGGGCACCAGTGTTTAAAATTAACTTTTCCGATACATGACTGCCAACTCTGACAACTTGGGGTCTGTTGGTGAGAAAATATGCAATCCATTTACACAACCCAGTATTCACATCCATACTAATGAGCTTCTGAATAAGTTGAGAGGGGACTATAGTATTAAATGCAGAACTAAAATCAATGAAAAGAATGCGGGCATAGGTATGCTTTCTCTAAATGTTGAATAACAAAATGAAGACCAAGAGACACAGCATCCTCAACAGGTCTATTTACCCGATATGCAAACTGTACACACGAAAAAGTCGTTTTCCAAATCAGAAAAAGACAACTGTTAGAACCAATCTGGCAAAATGGTCTCTTGACTGTGTTAGAGCAAAAACCAGCATATCAGAGTTATTCCTCTTCATCTGATGACGTCATCAGTGATGTCATCAAGTCAATACGTGATACGTTATACAGCAGTCAAGGGGTTAACAATAAAGAAACTGAAGTTCCAGTCCTACACCACAAACCACCTATCTATATGCATAGCTTGCGGGGTGTTTTTGTGTGTGTGTTTTTCTATACAGACACTGACATGCCTGTGCACGACAACGATATGTCTGCGCCAGAAGAAGAAGGGAGTTCCAGACTGAGCCGGTTTCTGCTGAGCAAGAGGGAGGCGTTGTCTTATCTGCACCAGGAGGACCAGAAGAGTGCAGGGGGCACTGGCACCGCGTATCACCGACTGTTCAAGAGGCACGGCAGCCAGGGCATCACCTGTGAATGCTGCTATAATCGGTGCTCCGTGCCTGAGCTCTTGCAATATTGTAATTGATTGACTTAAAAAAAAATATTCTCGTTTTCGTCTTCTCTAACTTTGTGCCTTTTCGTTTGTGGTTTAGTCTCTTTCTGTCTCTGTATCTCTTCCTCTGTCTGTCTGTCTCAGTCTCTCTCCTTACTCTCTGTCTCTCTGTGTCTCTCTGTTGCCGCTTTCTTTCTTTCTCCCCTCTCCCGCCTTCTCCCTCTTTCTCTACCTGTTTCTTTTTGTTGCTCTGATGTGACTCGTTCAATGATCGGTGTGTCCTCAAGGAACACGCTCTCTCAGCCTCTCTGTCTTTGGTCTTAATTAGTCCATTGTCAATAAAAAATGTTTCTGAAGCGTCTGCCTTTGGTCTCTCTCTTTCTCTTCTCTCTCTCTCTCTCTCTCTCTCTCTCTCTCTCTCTCTCTCTCTCTCTCTCTCTCTCTCTCTCTCTCTCTCTCTCTCTCTCTCTCTCTCTCTCTCTCTCTCTCTCCACCCCCTCTCTCTCTCGCCTTCTTATTCGTCCGCTTAGTCTTCTTCAACCAATTCTTTACGTTGAATCTTCTTTCATTTTTGTTAAACCTATTTTTCCTGTTTGGTGTACTGACACATTCATACTGTGTGAAGCTGGTTTCTATCATTCCTGAAAACAATGTTTGGTCAAGAATCTCAACTCTGAACAGTCCCTCACGCTTCATTCTATTAACTCAACACGAGATGTGACAAAGTCAGGCAGACTTGTTTGTTTCATTTGACTCGGAGAAGATGGC